>PISX010020463.1:0-35183 GCA_004024625.1 Mellivora capensis | reverse complement strand
TGACTTTGTTAAGAACATTGAAGAGTGGAGGTGAAAATAAGATTAGAATGGGTAAGTGGGAGGCAAGGAGGTGTGACAGTAACTGAAAGGGCATTTGAGGACAGGGCCGGTTCTTATTTTAGAATGTGACTGTTTACTAAATGAAATAATCTAGTAGAGAAAGACTGAAAGATAATGCAGGAAACGGGGGATGACCAAAGGAGTGAAGCTCCTAAGAAGGCAGGAAGAGGAGAGATCCAAAACATATCTGGAAATTGCTGACCTTTGATAGCATAAGGAACATTTCACCAGCTGGAAAAGAAAGGAAGAAAATGGGTAAAGATGCAGGGAGGTTTCTAGATTTCTTAGTAGGAAAATCAGAGAGTTCCCATCTAAAGGTTTGCATCAACAGTAGCTTACTGAGGCTTACAGTGTTTGAGGCACTGTTCTAGTGCTCAGGATACAAATGACCAAAAAAGACAAAAACTCCTGCCTTTGGAACCCTCATGCACTGTTGGTGAGAATGTTAAATTGGTACAGCCACTACAGAACACAGCATGCAGTGTCCTCAAAAAATTAAAAGAGATCTCATACAACCTAGTAATTCCATCTCTGAGGATTTACCCAAAGAAAGCCAAAACACGGATTCAAAAAGATATACACAGCCTTATGTTTGTTGTAGCACCATTTACAACAGCCAAGATAAAGAAACAACCTAAATGTCCATCCACAGATGAACGGATAAAGAAGGTGTTGTATATATACAATGGAAAGTTAGCTATAAAAAAGAATGAAATCTTGCCATTCACAGTAACATGGATGGACCTAAGTGAAATAAGTCAGAAAAAGGACCACATGATTTCACTTATATGTGGGATCCAAAAAACAAATGAACAAACAAAAAACCAGAAATAGACTCATAAATACAAAGAACAAAGTAGTGATTGGCAGTAGAGAGGGAACTGGGAAGGGGTGAAGGGGATTAAAAGGTACAAACCCCCAGTTACAAAATCAGTGTCATGGGGATGAAAAGTATAGCATAAGGAATACAGTCAATATCATGCTAAATTTGTATGGTGACAGATGGGTTACTATATGTGGCGAGCTTTTCATAATATATAATTGTTGACTCACTGTGTGGTTTACCTGAAACTAACACTGTATGTCAACTACACTTTTAAAGCAAAAACAAAAATAACCCATCTCTGGAGCTTCCATTCTGGAGAATGGCTTCTCAATGAAATATGGGGGTAGATCAGTAGTTCTCAAACTTTTACAGGCATCAGAATCAAGGCTTGTTAAAACACAAATTGCTGGGCCCCATGCCCAGAGTTTCTGACTCGCTAGGTCTTAAGTATGACTTCAGAATTTTCATTTTTAACAAGTTTCCAGACGAGGTGCATGCTGCTGGGCTAGGGACCACACTGTGAGAACCAGTGGGTTAGGTTATCAACTGGGTGGTGAGGATATAAGTATATGGGGCAGGAGGGATGAAGAGAAAGTAGGTATGAAATAGTCATGTCAGAGAGTAGGACTGTCACTGCTAAAAGACTGAGACAATTTTTAAATAAAACCAGTGTTTCTGATTGTACAATTTCCTCCATCTATGTCCATGCACTGGAAAATGTGTTGGTAAAAAGAACTGTCTAATTCATTAAGGTTTATTAACAGGTGAAGAAGAAACATTGAAAGTTAGTATCTTTTTAAGCATGTGATTATAGTGTTAGACCATGAACGTTAAATGGGTTAAGAAAGAACAGACATGAATGGTAAATCAGGTGGTCTAAATGTAATTAAACAACTAGTGGGAGTACTTGGGCACACAACCTAGAAAGATGAAGTATTGTAGTCTGAGAATAGGATGCTTGTGTATAGGATTTTGGAGCCAGTTCAGTATTTGTGATAATAAGGTTTAGGCGAGACCAAGTGGTTGAGTGGTTTAGAAACAAATAAAATGGCAATGTTTATATTTGAAGTCCTCAAGGGTAAAAAAAAAAAAAAAAAATGGAAAATCATCATCATCATCATCATTCATCAGTATTTTTCAAATTGTAGGTTATAATCCATTAGTGGTTAATGAAATGAATTTTATGAATTGTGACAAGCATTTTTTTTTTTAAGATTCTATTTATTTACTTGAGAGAGAGAGAGAGAGAGAGAGAGCGCACAAGCCAGGCCGGGGGTGAAGGGTCAGAGGGAGAGGAAGAAGCAGGCTCCCCACTGAGCAGAGAGCCTGAAGTGGGGCTCAATCCCAGCCACCCTTTTTTTAAAAATAGGAACTAGGGTATATGAGGTAAGGCTAAGTACTCTGTATACACATATAAGTATATACTGAATCTTGCTTATGATAAAAAAAATTTTTTGAAAGCTACTGCCCTTTAGCAATGAAATAAATTGATGACATCCCTTGAAATCCAAATGCTATCCATTTCTCCTTTCATGCTAAGTTAACTGAGGGTTTTTTTTTGATAAGTTAAAATTTTTCTTCACAAACCTAAATAAACTCTCTCAGCACTGCTTGTTTTTTAACTTTCTATCATGCTTTACTTTGACTAACTGGAGACATCCAAATAGTTTGCATAAGTGGACTTTTAGTATATAGTTACAAGATTTACTTGGTCCTTTTGTTTCAAAATTTATATTAAAATTACCTAAAAACCTCTATTGTAATCATATTCCCTAGAACTCCTCCCTTTCTTTGGGTAAATCCCCAGAGATGGAATTACTAGGTTGTATGAGATCTCTTTTAATTTTTGGAGGACACTCCATGCTGTGTTCTGTGGTGGCTGTACCAATTTACATTCTCACCAACAGTGCATGAGGGTTCCAAAGGCAGGAGTTTTTGTCTTTTTTGTCTTTTCTTCCTACCAAGGAAGAAAAAGACATCTTGAGTGTAATTAGTAAAATACCTAGAATTTAGGTTCACCAAAGGTAAGAATGTGAAAACTTTAGAGAATAAGGGAAGAACCATTAGTCTCATTAATGTGTCACCTGCAATACATTTTTAGTCACAGTTAATGTAATTTTTTACTTTTTGTCAGACAGAATGAAAATATTTTCAGTGAAGTAGGGAGGAGGTTTAGCTGACTAATAGCTAGATATAAAACATCTAGCTAGACACTTCACCCACATCAGCTATCTCTACCTGTCAGAAAGCTGTAACACTTAGCATGAATAAGTTCTTATGATTTTGACTCTGAAATCAAAGTGACTATTTCTGAAAAATCAGAATTGCAAATATATTTTAAAACAGCCACATCAGTGAATATTTGATACAAGTCAAATAAAAGCTTATCATTAGAGCTTGTCATTCTTAAGAGAATTACCAGGAGTGACTAACATGATAATAACATAGTAAACTGCTTTCTTTCATCATTTCTCATACAGCCCTGGACAGAAGCATTTATGATGCTAATGCATGAAGGTCTCAAAGTTTGGCAAATGTATTGCAGAGCAAGTACCAGTGAATGGCCAAAACTAACAGCAGTTTGTAGAACTGCGGTTAAAATTGTTATTACCTTGAGAACATTGTTGAAGTAGAGTAGGATTCAACTTTTTTTTAACTTTTGCAGTGTGTGTCATTTTAAGAGACTGGCTCTTTTAAAGTCAAATTAATCATGTTAAGGCCCTCAAATACAGTCCAAGAAAGATCCTTTGCTATTTATATATGTTAACAGATATTTCTGAAGTGCTTACCATTCCTATCTTCAAGCGATTCACATCTTGAGAACAAAAGGAAACGTGTTTTCATGCATACCAATTTATTACTTTCTTGTTTGTTTAGGCATCAAAGTATAGACTTTATATATTCATAGGTAAAAATAAATCCTTGTCTAGTTTAAATCTAAGCCATACATAAACGATATTCATAGCTTTGTACAATGTTGAAATATCATTAATTAGGGGTCCATTCAGTTTTAAATCCAAGTTTAGTCACATAAATAAATCATACCACTTCATTAAAGCTATTTATGTTAATGGATGCATATTTTGACTTCGTGTATAGTGACTTTCTCAATGTTATGTACTGTAAGGCAAAAATCCAGACTCTGTCAAGCTTCATAAGCTGAACTCTGTAATCAATTCTTGCAGTGAGTCTACTAGTTAGGAAAGAATCCTTCAGATATTGTGTTGCTTGTTTTCTTAAAGACCCATACATATACCATAAACAAAAAAAATATTGTCATCAACTGGTTACGAAGTTTAATATTCCAAACAAGAGGGTACTATTTCCTACCTGTTTAAAAATACTTATTTACAGGGACACCTGGGTGGCTCAGTTGGTTCAGCGGCTGCCTTCGGCTCGGGTCATGATCTCAGCGTCCTGGGATCGAGTCCCACATCGGGCTCCCTGCTTGGCAGGAAGCCTGCTTCTCCCTCTGCCTCTGCTGCCACTCTGTCTGCCTGTGCTCGCTCTCTCTCTCCCACAAATAATAAATAAATTAAAAAAAAATACTTATTGGGGCGCCTGGGTGGCTCAGTGGGTTGAGGCCTCTGCCTTCGGCTCGGGTCATGGTCCCAGGGTCCTGGGATCGAGCCCCGCATCGGGCTTTCTGCTCAGCAGGGAGCCTGCTTCCTGCTCTCTCTCTCTCTGCCTGCCTGTGATCTCTGTCTGTCAATAAATAAATAAAATCTTAAAAAGAAAAAAAAAGCCTAAGGCCTGAGGGGTCAGATGAGTTGGAAAAACGCATTCGGTATAGCCAGTGTTAGTTGACATTGGTGGATAGAACCTTCTTGTAGGAATAGCAGTAACAACCACAAGAATACTAGTATAAAAAAAAATACTTATTTACAAGAGTTTATTCTCCTATCTCCATTCTATAGGCCGACAAGAGTCCAATCTACATTTTCCAAAAGAGAAAAGAAAAGGAGTCAGACTGGAACTGAATCTGAAAGGTAGCTTTCTTCTAGCACTGTGTATCACCATCTTGGTACAGAGCAGAAAAGATAATAAATTATTTTGGCATAAAAACATTTACTTTGCATTCATTTTCAAATACCATGCATAAATAAGTCCCATTAGATGGACAGGATAGTATTTTAGATCTTTTTCTAAGTTGACTTGTTAGTACCTTCCACACGCATATCAAGACAATACACATTTTAAGGCTGCAAACTGAATTCTCATTATAAGCCAGGCTAGGAAGCATTTTCATCACAATGCCAAACCTACACAATCACTAAAGTCATTATTAGATAAATTAGAGGTTTAAAAGTACATCCTTCCTGACACTGGCAATGTGGGTGTTGGCACAGCACTCACAGCTGTGTTTCAGCAGTCTCGGCAAAGCACTGCTAAGGTAAAAAAAATTCTTGAAGGTAGGAAGTTTCCATCAATTAACTTTGAGAGACTTGTCTAGAGCAGCCTCATCTCGGCCCACATGTTATGATGATTCTGTCTGCTCAGTACACCCTTGCTAGGGTGACAGTCACTTAAATGTTGAATTTCTGATTACCAGCAACGCCCCCCCCCCCACCAAGTTAATCATATGTATTTTAAATCTAGAATAACACATTAAACTAAAATTAAAAAGGCAAAGTCACCACCTGACTTGGTATTCTTTTTCTTAGTGGACTAAACAGTTAAAATCAGGGCTGAATTTTTTCCTCTGTAAGCTATTTTCTTTACTTCTACAGCAACCTCGAGGAATGCCACCTGGAGTCAACGGGTCATAATGCCCACGCATCACAGATTCTCTTACTTAGCTCTTCTGAATCTAAATGCTGATACCTACCAAATGACTAGCTCCTGCAGTTCTGAGTTTGGGGTTCCCTACTGCTGCTTTCAGTGTCATCGTAACAGCCCTTTGTTCACACTGACCAGGCTGACATTCAAGCAAAAACAACAGTATCCTAAGTTTTCTGTGAACAGCAATCTAGATGCTACACAATGACTTACCCAAGGTCAAAATACCACTAGGACCACCACAAGACCACAGAAAGAAGAAAGTTTAGCAGTAACTGTCTTTCTTGGGATCCTTCCTCTCTGACCAAAAGGAATTTAAACACACAAATTTACTGAAACTTGTCAATACAACCAATGTGAACTTCCTGTTGCTAAAACCTACAGTCTCTTTTCCCGTCCAACTCATTGAGGAGCTAAGTGACTGGCTCCTATCCACTCATCATGCCCTCCACTTTGACAAACTTTCTTCTCTAGTCTTCTAAATCATCGCACTCTCTTATGTAACTCTTAGGATTCTGTATTCTCAATCTCCTTTGATGGTTCTTCCTTTCCCCCTGCACTTGTAATTCCTGTCATTATTGTAAATCTTTTCCTTTTCGCATAGCCTTTATACTTTTCTAATATACTACACGCATTTCTTATTATGTTTATTGTTTATGTCTCCATTCCTCTTCCCACCTGACTGTAAATGTTTTTATCTGTTTCTGGTGATTGATGTCTAATGCCCAGATCAGTGTCTGGCACACAATGACCAAATTTGCTGAATGAATAAACTTCTGTTTTTCCGATATACATGTTTAAGTCATTCCCTAACTCCTTAGAATGAATGTCCCTTAAGAGAAGAAAGTCAATACATTTATGAAAGAGTGTTCCATTTAACAATGCTGAAGTTTTACATGTAGGCTATGAAACAGGCTGGTATCAGTAAACAGGTGATAACCATTGGCAAAAAGGAAATTATGGTCATATTTACACTTTTGTTGTCAACTCAAACAGTTTGTGCCAACACCTCACTTATCTTGGACTTTAGTCCCTCTCAGTAAGAGATAATGTATTTAAACTTCAAAAGTATTTATGGCTTTTTAATAGAAATTCTACTTCAATATTTTGAAACAACTGACCAGTGTTAAGAAAACAGGGAGTAGTAGGGAGACCCTGGACTTGCCTCATCCCTCAAACACAGCTAGATCAACATCAAATCATTTTGAACAACTAAGAAATCAATCTGAGGATTAAGAAAACTGCACATTTGGAGGAAGAAGGTGGCAGATGCAAGGTCCGGAGATGTGACCTGGGGGAGAGAAAAGCCACAGTGCTGCAGAAGGGAAGAAGTCCTTTTCCTGGAGAGAAGTCAAGAAATGAGGGAGAGAACAGGAGAGAGAGCAGCATGTAGGGTTCCAGAAGACACTGTAGTGTGGGCATTCCCTAGGTCACACTGGGAGAGAATGCTCCCCTTCTTGGAGTACATTTGGAAAAGGGTATTTTGCATCTCCAAGGACAAAAGGCCCACTGAGCATCATTGAGCACTGTTTCAACAGCAGGGGACAGAGGAGAGCAGAGGACAGATGACCTGGTCACAGCTTTTCGCAGTGCTTCATTCATCATAGATGCCAGCCACCATGTGTGTGCCGTGTGGCTTCTTTTCTGGGACAGAATAGTGTGAGGTGCAGCACTGCAGAGCTCTCCCTGGGGGAGGGGAGCGGGTCCACACCTTGTCAGGTCCTTTAAGATTTCGAGATTTGAATCCCAGTCCATGGCAAGAGGTAAAACACAGGAGAACTATGGTGCTGGGAATGCCCACAGTCAGGCACAGACAGGTTGAGGGCAGGGATCTGACAGAAGCCTGGGCTACAAGAGGGGAGACTGTTTGCTTTTCTGTGAGGACCTCCTGAACAGCAGTGGCCCCAAGTTCCCCTGTCTAGGATGAGAAGGTGGGATGATGCCATCTTCCAACCCCCCTTAGTGCCCAAACTCCCAGCAAGTATCAGAAAGAAACACAGTGCCTCTAGTGGAGGCTGGAGTCACTTATACCAAACCCTGCTCCTCTGAGCCTGGGTAGGGGCATCTTACTAAGGCAGGTCTAACTAGGAGCCAGCGCAGTGGGCCTCTCCCTCAGAAGAACAACACAGGCCCCTGCATGTACCAAGTCTACTGATCACAGAGTGCTTCAAAGCCTCAGCTCTAGTTCTGGTGGAAATAGGACCAGACATTCTTTTTTTATTTTTATTTTTTTATTATTATTTTACATATATATTTTTTTCTTTTTAATTTGGAATCAGGCTTATAGTTTTTTGTTCATTTGTTGGTTTGTTTCCTTTTCTCATGTTTTGGATCAGACTTTTTTTCCCCCCTCTTTTCTTTTTTCCTTCTTTGGAATCAAGCTTACAGTTTCTTTTATTCCCCCCCCTCCCCAAATTGGGCTTATCTTAACAAACAAATCAAAGCACATCTAGTTAAAGATCCAAACACTCCCCACTGCAAGCAAGGAGGAATTCTGTAGAGGACTGACCAGTGGGAAAGAGCAACCAAAACACAGCAACAGAGTGCACACAGCACATCCCAGAAACACTTACTGAAGCACCAGGCCCTGGACAGTGTATGACCCTTCCTCACAAGCATGAAACAAAACAAGCTTTCATAAAAGAAAAGACAGAAACCTAGACATAATGACAAGACAGAAGAATTCTCCCCAAAACAAAGACCAAGTAGAAATCACACCCAGGGATTTTCTCAAAATAGGTATAAGCAATATATTTGACAAAGAATTTAGAACAACAGTCATAAGAACATTAGCTGGGCTTGAAGGAAGCAAAGAAGACACTAGGGAAACCCTGGCTGCAGAGATAAAAGACCTAAAAACTCATCACACCAAAATAAAAAATACTATAACTGAGAAGCAAAACCACTAGATGTAATAACAATGAAGATGGAAGAACCAGAGGATCAAACAGGTGATACAGAAGATAAAATTATGGAAAATAATGAAGATGAAAAGAAGACATAAAGAAAACTATTAGATCACAAATATAGACTTAGGGAACTCAGCAATTCCACAAAGCGCAATAAAATCTGTATCAAAGGAGCCCTAGAAGGAGAAGAGTAGAACAAGGGGCATAAGGTTTATTTGAACAAATTTTGGTGGAGAACTTTCCTAATCTGGGGAAGGAAACAGGCATTCAAGTCCAAGAGGCATAGAGAACTACCCTCAAAATCAAGAAAGACAGGTCAACACTAAGACATATCATAGTGAAACTTGCAAAATACAAAGATAAAGAGAAAATTCCAAAAGCAGGTAGAGAAACAAAAGATCCTTAACGTACAAGGGCAGACATGAAAGGTAGGCAGAAGGCCTGTCCACAGAAATTTGGCAGGCCACAAGAGAATGACCTGATATATTCAACATGCTGAATGGGAAAAATATTCAGCCAAGAATACTCTATCCAGTAAGGCTGTCATTCAGAATAGAAGGAGAGATGAAGACTTTCCAAGACAAGCAAAAACTAAATGAGTTCATGAACACCAAACCACCTTTACAAGAAATTATTAAAGGGGAGGGGCGCCTGGGTGGCTCAGTGGGTTAAGCCTCTGCCTTCAGTTCAGGTCATGATTCCAGGGTCCTGGGATCGAGCCTCGCATCGGGTTCTCTGCTCAGCAAGGAGCCTGCTTCCCCCCTCTCTCTCTGCCTGTCTCTCTGCCTACTTGTGATCTCTCTCTCTGTCAAATAAATAAATAAAATATTTTTTTTTAAAAAAGTCCTTTGTTAAAAAAAAGAAAACGAAATTATTAAAGGGGACACTTTGAGCAGGAAAGAGACCAAAAGCAACAAAGACTAGAAAGAAATCTACAGGGACAGCAACTTTACAGGTAATACAATGGCACTAAATTCATATCAACCAATAATTACTCTGAATGTAAATGGACTAAACATACCAATTGAAAGACATCAGGTGTCAGAATAGATTAAAAAAAAAAAACAAGACCCATTGATATGCTGCTTACAAGAGACTTATTTTAGACCTAAAGACATCTCCAGATTGAAAGTAAGGGAGTGGAGAACAATCAGTCATGCTAGTGAACATCAAAAGAAAGCTGGAATAGCACTACTTAATAGCAGACAAACTAGATTTTAAACCAAAGACCATAATAAGAGATGGAGAAGGGCACTATATCATAATAAAGATGTCTATCCAACAAGATCTAACAGTTGTAAATATTTATGTCCTCAACTTGGGAGCAGCCAAATATATAAATCAAATAATAACAAACTAAAAGAAACTCACTGATAATAATAATAATAATAGAATAATAATAAGGGGGGAGCCTGGGTGGCTCAGTGGGTTAAAGCCTCTGCCTTCGGCTCAGGTCATGATCTCAGGGTCCTGGGATCAAGCCCCGCATCAGGCTCTCTGCTCACCAGGGAGCATGCTTCCCCTTCTCTCTTTGCCTGCCTCTCTGCCTACTTGTGATCTCCGTCTGTCAAAAAAATAAATAAATAAAAATTGAGATCCTATTCCATGCATATTTTCAGACCACAATGCTATGAAACTTGAAGTCAACCACACAAAAAAATTTGGAAAGACCACAAATACATGGAGGTTAAAGAACATCCTACTAAAGAACGAATGAGTTAACCAGGAAATTAAAGAAGAAATTTTTTAAAAATGGGAGAAAATGCAAATGAAAACAGGACAAAGGCAGTCATAAGAGGGAGGTATATAGCAATACAGGCCTTCCTCAACAAGCAAGAGAAGTCTCAAATAATCAACCTAATCTTACACCTAAAGGAGATGGAAAAAGAACAGTAAATAAAACCTAAAACCAGCAGAAGAAGGGAAATAATTAAGATTAGAGCAGAAGTAAATGATATAGAAATTAAAAACAAAACAAAACAAATCAACAAAACTAGGAGCCAGTTCTTTGAAAGAATTAACAAAACTGATAAATCCTAGCCAGACTTATCCAAAAGAGAAAGAACTCAAATAAATAAAATCATGAATGAAAGAGGAAGGATCACAACCAACTTTGCAGAAATACGAAAAGAGAATATTATGAGCAATTATATGACAAAAATATTGAGCAATCTGGAGGAAACAGATAAATTCCTAGAAACATATAAACTACCAAAACTGAAATAGGAAGAAATAGAAAATTTGAACAGACACATAACCAGCAAAGAAACTGAATCTGTAATAAAAAATCTCCCAATAAACAAGAGTCCAGGGCTGGATGGCTTCCCAGAAGAATTCTACCAAACATTTAAAGAATAATTAATATCTATTCTTCTGAAGCTGTTCCAAAAAATAGAAATTTAAGGAAAACTTCCAAACTCATTCTATGAGGTCAACATTGCCTTGATTCCAAAACCAAAGACCCTACTAAAAAGAATTACAGACCAATATCCCCAGTGAACGATGCAAAAATTCTCAAGATAAAGCCAACAGGATCCAACAGTACATTAAAAGGATTATTCACCATGATCAAGTGAGATTTATTCCTGGGCTACAGGGGTGGTTCAATATTTGCAAATCAATCAATGTGATACACCACATTAATAAAAGAAAGGATAAGAATTATATGATCCTCTCAATAGATGCAAAAAAAGCAACTGACAAAATACAGCATCCTTTCCTGCAAAAAAATACCCTCAAGAAAATAGGGATAGAGGGAACATACTTCAACATCATAAAGGCCATTTACAAAAGACCCACAACTAATATCACCCTCAATGGGAAAAAACTGAGAGCTTTCCCCCTAAGATCAGGAACACAACAGGGATGTCCACTCTCACCACTGTCATTCAAAACAGTACTGGAAGTCCTAGCCTCAGCAAACAACAAAAAGAAATAAATCAGCAAGGAAGAAGTCAAACTTTAACTCTTCACAAACAAAATGATACTGTATGTAGAAAATCCAAAAGACTTCACCCCGAAGTCGCTAGAACTCATACATGAATTCAGAAAAGTCACAGGATATAAAATCAAGGTACAGAAATCTGTTGCATTTCTATACATCAAAAATGAAGCAACAGAAATAGAAATTAAGGAATCGATCCCATTTACAATTGCATGAAAAACCATAATATATCTAGAAATAAACCTAATTCAAGAGGTAAAAGATCTGTACTCTGAAAACTGTAAAACACTTATGAAAGAAACTGAATACACACAAAAAATGGAAAGACATTCCATGCTCATGGATTGGAAGAACAAATGTTTTTATATGTCTATATTACCCAAAGCAATCTACACATTCAATGCAATCCCTATCAAAGTGCTAACAGCATTTTTCACCAAGCTTAACAAACAATCCTAAAATCTGTATGGAACCAGAAAAGACCTAAAATAGCCAAAGCAACCTTGAAAAAGAACAGCAAAGCTGGAGGCATCACAATTCTGGATTGCATCTTACTATGTTTTTCAGAAGTGAATATTCTCTTTTTTGCTGCTTCCAATATGCTCTACTGTGGGTCAAATGCTATTAAATAGCATCACATGCTACAAAGAAATCATTTGTGAAAGGAAGAGTCAATCAATATAGCAGACTTCACTGTTGTCTTAGTTTAAGAATGCCACAGCAACTCCAACCCTCAACCACCATCACCCTAGTCAGTCAACAACCATCAACATCAAGACAAGACCTTCTAAAAAAAAAACAAAAAAAAAAAAAAACAAGACCTTCTACCAACAGAAAGATGACAACTTCCTGAAAGTTCAGATGATGGTTAGCATTTTTAGCAATAAAGTATTTTCTTTTTTTTTTTTTAAGATTTTATTTATTTGACGGACAGAGATCACAAGTAGGCAGAGAGGCAGGCAGAGAGAGAGGAGGAAGCAGGCCCCTGCTGAGCAGGGAGCCCAATGCGGGGCTGGATCCCAGGACCCTGGGATCATGACCTGAGCTGAAGGCAGAGGCTTTAACCCACTGTGCCACCCAGGCGCCCCAGCAATAAAGTATATTCATTAAGGTATGTACCTAGGTGTTTTTTTAGACATAATACTATTGCACACTTAAAAGACTACAGTATATTGTAAACATAACTTTTACATGCACTGGGAAACAGAAATTTTGACTTTATTGTGATACTTGCTTTATTGTGGTGGTCTGGATTCAAACCCACAATTTCTCCAACATATGCCTGTATTTTATTCTTAACTTCTTCCCAGCCAACAGATTGGTAACTGTAAGTTGCTCATAATACAGGGTCTCTTTCCTCACATTGCTTTCTTCACATTTAAGAAAAACACAGTATATTTCCAATTCCTCATCCACTTTCTCCTTTCCCCTTTGGTGGTACTAAACTAGACATTGAGAACTTCCTGTTGGCAGCAAATGAATATTTCCAAAATTGTTTATTTTTGCTCCTCAGGGCACACCACCTCCTTTGGAGCATTTATTCTATTGGCTTTTATGGAGATCTGCAAATGTAGGCAAATTTTTCATCATTTTCTCAAACTCATTTGGCCTTTGTTACATTTGACAGCCCTTACTCAATTTTGTGATTTGGTGTTAGAGATATTCCCTACTCTTACTGAAGATGGAGTTTGCATTTTTCTACCTTTTTCCGACTGGTGATTTCTGAGAGAAACAGACAATGTCATTTTTCTACTATTTAAAAACCTTTAGTGAGCCCTTATTTTTTTTTAACAGGGATTGAACTGCTTTTCAGAGAGAGTGATAATTACTCTCACAATACAGAGACACATGCATTAACTCTATCTTGATTCTTGAGTAAACAAGATAAAATGATACTTTCTTGAAAGAATGCATGTTCAATGAGTTGAGTCAAATACATTCAACTATGGGGACGCCTGGGTGGCTCAGTTGGTTGGACGACTGTCTTCGGCTCAGGTCATAATCCCGGAGACCCGGGATCGAGTCCCGCATCAGGCTCCCGGCTCCACGGGGAGTCTGCTTCTCCCTCTGACCTTCTCCTCGCTCATGCTCTCTCACTGCCTCTCTCTCAAATAAATAAATAAAATCTTTAAAAAAAAATACATTCAACTATGAAGCATTATAAATTACAGAAAGAAGTGATTCCAGAAGAAAAACTGATATGTGAGAAATCCATTCTAAACTCGGATTCTATGCTATTTAAATTTATCCTATGACCTTGTATTAGACGTTTTGCCCTCAGATTATTCTCTGTAAACTTAAAATCTTTGTTTATAGCATACATTTTGGGCAGAATTTAGAAATCCTATTTAAATTTACATTTTTAACAGCTAAGCAATTTTGAGAGTTAATATCAAATTGGCCAAAAATTTATGAGGTGCTTATAATTTACCTTCCTCCCCCCTCAATTATTCCAAAAAGCCTAAGGAAAATTCAAGCCAGGCAAAAACCTGCTGCAAGTTGTAGAGCCCTTTCTAGTCTCCATAGCTAACGTATGTTCAAAACCAACTGCATTCACCCAAAATGTAAATAAGTCCCTGAGGAGGAAAAGCTGTGATGTGTTTCCCTACTTTATTATTATTTTTAGAGTAATCTCTATACCCAACATGGGGCTGGAACTCATGACCCTAAGATTAAGAGTCATGGGCTCCCCCAACTGAGCCAGCCAGCTGCCCCTTTCCTACTTTATTATTTTTTAAAAAGATTTTATTCATTTATTTGACAGACAGAGATCACAAGCAGGCAGAGAGGCAGACAGAGAGAGAGAGGGAGAAGAAGGCGTCCCGCTGAGCAGAGAGCCCTATGCGGGGCTCGATGAAGTCATGGGATCATGACCTGAGCCAAAGGCAGAGGCTTTAACCCACTGAGCCACCAAGGCACCCCCCTACTTTACTTTAATCACACATAATTACACAGAAATTCCAACAAATGGCCTGGCAGTATTCGCTTTTTATAAATTGTGATAAAACCTCAAGTAAATTCTTAGGACAGAGGTAGGAGGAAAAACGTCTGATGTTGAAAATGATAACAATTTATCCCTTTATTAAGACCTCCCAAACATACCAGAATTTGAAATGATGAGTTAAGATTAGATAAACAAGTTACTTCTCAATGGTGTATATAAACAAAATAACATGATAACGTAAAGAAATCCATCAGTGTTCTATGTATCGCTCCCTAGAACTTTCATTTTAAAAAACATGTTTTGTATAGAGAATAAGGAATGTGGAACTTTTTATTTTGCAATTCTGGACCAGCTAGAGACAGGATGCTGATTGATCTTTTTAACTTTTCTCAGTAGCCACATTTAGGTTAACAATGTACCTAGAAGTATGTAAATCAGATTAAATTTTCTTCTGGAAACACACACACAATCCAGCAGTATTTCATATGAGTTCTGTGAAAACTTATATGCAGCCAGAAACATAATAGAGGCTTTTGCTTACTTTGCTTTACTCTGTGAAATAAATAAGGAAGCAACTGCTTTTGGGTATCAAATGCTTTTTCCCTTCTTAATATTCCACTATGAAAATTTTCAAATGTACAAAAAAGTTAAAAGAATTTTGCAGTCAACATTCATATACCAATTACTTAGACTCTTCCATTAGTATTTTGCTACTTATTTATCCATTCATCAATCCACCTTATTTTTTGTTTTAAAGCAACATACAGATATCAGTATACTCCCCCCCCATTTTTTTAAAGGATTTTATTCATTTATATGTCAGAGAGAGAGAGAGAGAACACATGCAGGGGGAGAGGCAGGCAGAGGGAGAAGCAGGCTCCATTCTGAGCAGGGAGCCGGATTCGAGACTCAATTCCAGGACTGCGGGATCATGACCTGAGCTGAAGGCAGACACTTAACCGACTGAGCCACCAGGCGTCCCTAGTATATATTTCCCTTTAAACACTTCAATATGCAGGGGCACCCGGGTGGCTCAGTCAGTTAAATGTCTGCCTTTCAACTCAGGTCATGATCTCAGAGTCCTGGGATGGAGCCCTGTCTCAGGCTCCCTGATCACTGGAGAGTCTGCTTCGCCCTATCCTTCTGCTCCACCCACCCAAGCTCCTGATCGTTCTCTCTCTCAAATAAATAAAATCTTTTTTAAAAAGTTTAAACACTTCAACGTGCATATAATTAACTAGAATTTAGTATTTATTTACAAGTTTTAGTAAAATTCACATGTAATAACATACACAAATCTTATATGTACTTTCACCAAATTTTGACAAGTCTCTATCAAGATACAGTATTATCATCATTTCTCAAGAAAGTTCCTTCATTCCTTTCTAGTCAATCATCACTCCCAGTCTTCTACTGTTCTTACCTTTCTCAACCATAGATTAGTTGTACTTCTTCTTGAACTTCATATAAACAGATCCATATAACATGTGCTCTTTCAAGGTTTCTTTCACTCAGCAAAATGTTTTCTAAATTTAGCCATATTCCTGTACATCATAATCCATCCCATTTTTACTACTTAGTGCTTTCCATTGTGTTAATATACTACAGTTTATTTATTCTCCTGTTGGTGGACATATGGGCTATACCCAGTTTGGGGCTCTGATGAATAAAACTGCTATAAACATTCTTATGTGAGTCATTCTGTAGACATATGTTTTCATTTCTCTTGGAAACACCTAAGAAGAAGTGGAATTGCTGGGTCATAGGGTAGGTGTATAGAGAAACTACAGATCTCTTCCCAAAATTATTATATCATTTTTACATGCCCACTGACAATGTATAGAATTCTGGTTGTTCCACATCTTCATCAGCATTTGGTGTTATCAGTTCTTTTAATTTTAGTCATTCTAGTGCCTATGTAGTGGTACCTTGTTGAGATTTTACTTTGCAATCAAATCTTTTTTAAAGACGTAACATAATAAGTAATGTGACAATACATAGAAATAATAAATACAATTTCTCTCAAATGTCAGATAGTCCCGATAACAGTATCAGAATGCTTCTAATCTGAATAGCAAATTTTTCCATACTAGTAGGCTTTCTTGTTTCTGTTTTTTTTTCTTGCCAAACAAAGCAATCCTACTTTAAAAAAGCAGACATATAGTTAATGGACAATCTTTTATTATACCTATATTAATGGGCATGGCCATATAAATTTGATATTTCCAAGTAAGCAGAAAAACAAATATCACACATTAACTAATTAATATCTGATAAATCTGATAATCTTAGGTTTAAAGCAAAAACAGCCATTTAAGTCATGAATGGATGCTACGGATAGAAAACAGTGATAGAAAAGAAAAGATAATAGAGGATATCATATCATGAAAACAAAATGCTTCAGGTGGTCATATGAGGGGAAAATATGACATAAAACAAGGAAAATTTTTGATCATGGAACTTAGCAACAGCAGTATGTGTCAAGAAATGTTACAGAACTGCAAATCTATGTAAACTATTGAGTTCGTAAACTCAGTATCAGACTAAGGATGTAGTAAAGGAAAAATTACTGAAGGTAAATGAAATTACAAAGTGTGAACACCTAAAAGTGGTTCCACTTAAAAGATATATTATTTTCATCATCGTAGCCTTATGAAGATGGCAAACTTTATATCACCTTAAAGATAACCTTTATTTTTTTTTAAATAAACACAGGCTATTCTTTAAATCTTTTTCTATGAAGTTGTATTCATGGTAAATCAATGGAAGAGGCCCCAAAATACATTTAGAATTTTTTACTTTTAAGTTCCCTGAGCACAGCAAGCACTATGTAATAGCTTAAAAATAAAACAAAGAAAAACGTGGGTCTCCAAATCTTACCTCGCTAAAGAATTAGTATCAGTAGTAGTATATGTTATGGGCTGAACTGTGTTGCCCCAAAAGTCGGATGTTGAAATCCTAACCGCCAGTAGCTTATAATGTAACTATTTTTGGCAACAGGGTCTTTAAAGAGGTAAGGACCTCATTTTAACTTAATTAAAGTGGACCTAATCCAATATGACTTGGGTCCTTATAAGAAAGAGGACTTTGGGATACATACAGGTAGAGAGAACACAATATTAAGACAGAAGGAGATGATGGCCACCTATACAAGCCAAGGAAAAAGGTCCCAATAGAAACCAATTCTGCTGACACTTTGATCTTGGATTTCTAACCTACAGAACCATGAGAAAATACATTTCTGTTAATTGACCCACCAAGTCTGTGACACTTGGCTGTAGTAGCCCTGGAAAACTAATACAGTACAACACTAATGGTGTAAATACTTTCATATTAAAATCTGCTATTTATCGAGGTGCCTGGGTAGCTCAGTGGGTTAAAGCCTCTGCCTTCAGCTCGGGTCATGATCCCAGGACCCTGAGATCATGACCCGAGCTGAAGGCAGAGGCTTTAACCCACTGAGCCACCCAGGCGCCCCCTAAATAAATAAAATCTTTTAAAAAAAAATAAAATAAAGTCTGGTATTTATCAAACTTTTTTCTTTTAGTTCCAGATTAATTTCTTTAAGATCCTGGCCTTTGCTAATAAGTTTAATGGCAGCCCTAGCAGGAAAGCAATATGCAAGCAGGAACTATTGAGATTAGAAAGAATACTGACCTGTGATTCAAGAGAACCAGTCTTTTAATCACACTGTACTTCACTTATACATGCAGTGAAGTGTAGAATTACGGTACCCTTACCACTCCTTTCTAGCATCTATATATCTCTGTTCTATACTTTTAACCTTAGCTGTTTATCATCCAACTCTAAAATGATCTTCAAAGTATAATCTTGAAAAAAGTACTACTCAATGTTAAACCAAGAAGTAAATGTACTCGAGCTGACAGTGTTATAGTAACAAAAGTGCCTAATATATCTATTATGGGGAACTAAGGACAGTGAAGAAACTGCAATTCAAACACTTCACCAAAAACTCCATTATTTTTGTAAAGGTACCTGCAGGAGTCCAAAAGACCAAAAATACTGTATAGTTAGTTTAAAAGTAAGTAATATATCTCTATAGTATAAAAAAAAAGGTAAGTAATATATCTCTATAGTATAAAAATAAATATATTTGAAAGCAAAGCTATTTATTACAAGGCCATATATTCTGACCAATCTAGAGCAGAAAGGGAGACAAACCATGAGAGACTCTTGACTCCAGGAAACAAATTGAGGGCTGTGGAAACAGAGGTGGCTCAGGGGATGGGGTAACTGGGTGATGGGCATTGAGGGGGCACATGATGTGATGAGTGCTGGGTATTATACTCAACTAATGAGTCATTGAACACTACATCAAAAGTGAATGATGTAGGGGTGCATGGGTGGCTCAGTGGGTTAAGCCCCTGCCTTCGGCTCGGGTCATGATCTCAGTGTTGTGGGATCGAGACCCACATCGGTCTCTCTGTTCAGCAGGGAGCCTGCTTACCCCTCTCTCTCTGCCTGCCGCTCTGCCTGCTTGTGATCTCTCTCTCTCTGTGTCAAATAAATAAATAAAATAACAACCAAAAAAACCCTAGTGATGTACTATATGCTGGCTACCTGAATTTAAATAAAAATAAATTAAAAATTTAAAAAAACCCTAAATTGTGACTTAAGGCTTCAAAAGGAAAACACAAAATCTCTGATTTGGGGTGCCTGGGTGGCTCAGTTGGTTAAAGCCTCTGCCTTTGGCTCAGGTCATGATCCCAGGGTCCTGGGATCTAGCCTCTCATCGGGCTCTCTGCTCAGCAGGGAGTCTGCTTCTTGCCTGCCTCTCTGCCTACTTGTGATCTGTCTGTCAAATAAATAATAGAATCTTTTAAAAAATCTCTGATTTGATGTTAATCAACATTTTTAAAATCAAGAGTTATTTTTTCATGTTATAATTAAAATAACTTGCTTTTAAGTATATATTTACTTTATACATTTGAGTTGGTAACATTTATCTATTATAAAGTCAACTGTACTAGAAAATGAGGTTTTAATTAAGGTAAATATTTTTTTTAAAGATTTTATTTATTTATTTATTTGTCAGGGAGAGAGAGAGCGAGAGAGCGAGCATAGGCAGACAGAGTGGCAGGCAGAGGCAGAGGGAGAAGCAGGCTCCCTGGCAAGCAAGGAGCCCGATGTGGGACTCGATCCCAGGACGCCGGGATCATGACCTGAGCCGAAGGCAGCTGCTTAACCAACTGAGCCACCCAGGTGTCCCTAGGTAAATATTTTTTTTAAAGATGTTATTTATTTATTTGACAGAGAGAGATCACAAGTAGGCAGAGAGGCAGGCAGAGTGAGAGGGGGGAAGCCGATTCCCTGCTGAGCAGAGAGCCCAATGTGGGGCTCGATCCCAGGACCCTGGTATCATGGCCTGAGCTGAAGGCAGAGGCTTTAATCCACTGAGCCACCCAGGCGCCCCTTAAGGTAAATATTTTAAATCTGAAGTTGTATTTAGTGTTGCAAACTTATATCGGTCTTAACACCTAGCTGTTCTTCTCTATCTTGTTTTTGTTATGTTATATAGAAGACAATCCAATTTCCAAATAATATGTAAACAGTAATAGTTGTTCAGAAATCGATTTCTAAAATCTCAAGCTACTCTTCAATTAAATAGAAACAATAAAGTTTATTAGGAGATGAGCACAAACACACACCAAATAAGAGTGGCAGCACAATTAAGTGGTTGTAGTCTCTAAAGGTGTATTAATATTTGATTGTGTTTATTATAAATTTTAGATAGTACATATAAAAACCCACATATGTGTGTGTGTTTGTATATATATAACATGCACATATATGTATATACATATAAAATATATTAACATGTACACATATACATATATATATATAACATATACTTATATGTAAATACTTTTTTCAAGTATATAAAAAATAAAAATAAATAAAAGGACTTAATATTATAAAGCAGTAGTACTCTTCCCTCTCTTTTAGTTCTGTTTACTAGAAACAAGTAAGTTAATTACTTTGAATTTAGATGAACACCAACCACTTAAAATAATATTACTATACAATACCCACTTGGGGGAGGGAGGAAAGAAGAATACAGAGAAACTGATACTCCATATACTGTTGATGATAATATAAATTGATGACAATATTTTGAAAAGCAATATGGGTAGATCTAATGTATTTTAAAAGATCTAGTATTTATAAAATACACATATCTTTCAACCTAGCATTAGAAGTTTATCCTACTGATACAAGCAAAAAGACATACATTTAAAGATATTCACTGCAGCAAAAACCTAAAAACAATCCAAATGTCCTACCAATAGGTCACTGATGAAATATAACGGAACACAATGCAGCCATTAAAGAGAGTAAGTTAAATCTATACATTCTGCTGCAGAGAGATGTCCAAGATGTGTATATATATTTAAGATTTTACTTATTCTTTTTTTTTAAGATTTTATTTATTTATTTGAGAGAGAGAGAGCATGAGAGTGGGGAGGATCAAAAGGAGAGGCAGGCTCTCCACTTAGCAAGGAGCCTGATGCGGGACTCAATCCTGGGACTCCAGGATCAAGACCTAAGCTGAAGGCAGTAGCTTAACCAACTGAGCGACCCAGGTGCCCTTTATTTATTTATTTGAAAGAAAGAGCAGGAGTGCGGAGGAGAGGGAGAAGCAGGCTCCCTATTGAGCAGGAAGGGTGATATGGGGCTCGATGACAGGACTTTGAGCCAAAGCCAGAGGTTTAACCAACTCAGCCACCCAGGTGTCCCCCAAGATATATTATTAAGAGAATAGTATTACTATTTTAAAAAGGGATTTTGATGTTAACATATACACATAGTTTTAAATAAGTGGACCATTACCTTTGGGTAGTAGGAATGAAAACTTAGGGAATGGTTATACTTTTCTGTATTATTTGAATTTTTAATCATAACATAGTATTACTTTTGTAAATAAAATAAATCAATCAATGGCATAACCAGGAAGCCTGGCAGCTTTTATTATATGAGCTATTTAGAAATCCTAGGTAACCATGTGGCTAGGGTTGAGAATCATCTGCTTTAAGTAAGTCAAGCAGATAAAGTCAATTATCATATAGTTTCACTTATATGTAGAACATAAGGAATAGCACGGAAGACCATCGGGGAAGGGAAGGAAATCTGAAGGGGGAGAAATCAGAGAGGGAGACAAACCATGAGAGACTCTGGACCCTGGGAAACAAACTGAGGGTTTCAGAGGGGTGGGGGAGGATGGGGTAACAGGGTGATGGGTACTAAGGAGGGCATGTATTGTGATAAGTTCTGGGTGTTATACACAACTAATGATGTGCTATACAGTGGCTAACTGAACATAATAAAAAAATAAAAATAAACACATAAATAGCAAAAAAAAAAAGAATCCGTTCAATCAGGGCACCTGGGTGACTCAGCTGGTTGAACATCCAACTCTTGATTTCAGCTTGGCTGTGGTCTTGAGGTCATGAAATGGAGCCCCCACATCAAGCTACACACTCAGGGTGGAGTCTGGTTGAGATTCTCTCTCTCCCTCTGCCTCTGCCCCTACCCCCACTGTCAATACTATCTCTCTCTCTCTCTCTCTCTCTCTCAGAATATAAAATAAATCTTATTTGACAGATAGAGAGTGAGAGAGCACAAGCAGGAACAGTGGCAGTGGGAGAAGGAGAAGCAGGCTCCCCGCTGAGCAGGGCCCAACGTGGGGTTGGATCCCAGGACCCTGGGATCATGACCTGAGGCGAAAGCAGACGTTTAACCGACTGAGCCCCCCAGACACCCCAATAAAAATAAAATCTTAAAAAAAAAAAAAGAATCAATCCCATCATGTCCTCAGGTCTCCACAAGAACCCAAGATCCCCCAGATAACCCCTTATATCACAGTCTCTCATCTCCAATAACTCTGCATGTCCCTTAAAATGAGCCAGACTATCCTTCCTCTCCAACCTCCTCAACCCTTCCACTGTGCTCTTTGGAACTCAGGGTCTGCCTTTAATTTATGACCACTAACTTTAAAAGGGCCTTAGTGTTAACAACTTATTGTATTTTTTTCTTAATCAATTCACTCTCTCCTCCTTCCCTCTCCTAATTTTTGAGAAAACCGAAATGATTAGAACTCACATAAGGTCCTATCACCAAATCTGCCAAACTATGTGCACCCGTAACCATAAACTCTTCCATTACAATGGTAAAACTGCCGATGCTCCAAGCCCATTTCTTCCACTTATCTGATTAGATGCCATTCCCTATCAATAACCAAGGATATTACTCCTGAAATTGTTTTCTCTCTCACATTATCAACTTTCCCACTCTGTAAGTGATTCCCAACAGTATAAAGTGTCTCCAATGTTAAAAATACAAGTTTCTTGACCAGCCTCTCACTTCACCAGGCAACATCCTCTTTCTCTGCTGTTCATTATAACCAAACTCGAAAAAGCAATGTACTTGCTGCCTCTACTTTCTCTACTCCCATTGTTTCCTTAAAAAAAAAAAAAGCTTTTTATTATTGTAAAAACACATAACATAGAATTTACCATTTTTGTCTTTTTAAGTAAATAGTTCAGTGGTGTTAAATACATCACCACCATCCATCTCCAGGGTTCTTCTCACCTTGTAAAACTGAAACTCTATACTCATTAAACAATAACTCCCCATTCCCTCCTTACCCCTGGTCCTTGGCAACCACCATTCTACTTTCATTCGATTGATGTGTATGTATGTATGTATATATGTATATATACAAACACTACTTCCTTATCCATTCATCTGTTGATGGACGTCTGGGCTCTTTCCATAATTTGGCTATTGACATTGCCACTATAAACACTGGGGTGCATGTAACCCTTTGAATCACTATGTTTGTATCCTCTGGATAAATACCTAGTAGTGCAATTGCTGGGTCGGAGGGTAGCTCTATTTTTAACTTTTTGAGGAACCTTCATACTGTTTCCCAGAGAGGCAGCACCAGTTTACATTTCCACCAACAATATAAGAGGGTTCCCCTTTCTCCACATCCTTAGAAACATCTGTTGTTTCCTGAGTTGTTAATTTTACCATTCTGACCAGTGTGAAGTCGTATCTTATTGTGGTTTTGATTTTTTTAAAGATTTTATTTATTTATTTGACAAAGATCACAAGTAGGTGGAGAGGCAGGCAGAGAGAGAGAGGAGGAAGCAGGCTCCCCGCTGAGCAAAGAGCCCAATGTGGGGGCTCGATCCCAGGACCCTGGGATCATGACCTGAGCTGAAGGTGGAGGCTTTAACCCACTGAGCCACCCAGGCACCCTGTAGTTTTGATTTTTATTTCCCTGATGATGTTGAGCATCTTTTTGTGTGCTTATAGGTCATTTGTATATCTTCTTTGAAGAAACATTTATTCAAGTCCTTTGCCCATTTTTGAATTGGATTTGTTTTTTGCTAAGGGGTTCTTGTTCTTGATATATTCTAGATATTAATCCTTTATTAGATATAGGATTTACAAATATTTTCTTCCATTCTGTGGGCTCTCTTTTTGCTGTCTTTTCCTTTGTTGCCTATGCTGTTGGGAGTCACACCCAAGAAATCACAGTAAAATCCAGCGTCATGAAGATTTTGCCCTAGGCTGGCTGTTTTTGTTTGTTTGTTTGTTTTAGGACTTTCACATTTGTAGGTCTTACATTAGGTCTTTGATCCACTTTGAGTAAACTTTATATACACTGTTATATATGGGTCCAACTTCATTCCTTTGTATATATGGATATCCAGTTTTCCGAGCACCATTTGTTAATAAGACTGTCATTTGCCTATTGAAAGGTCTTGGCAACCTTGTCAAAAATAATTTGACCATACACGTAAGGGTTTACTTCTGGGCTCTATATTCTATTCCACTGTTCTATATATCTGTCTTTATGCTAGTAACACACTGTTTTGATTACTGTAGTATTATAATAAGTTTTAAATCAGGAAGTGTGAGTCCTCTAATTTTTTTCTTCTTTTTCAAGATTATTTTGGCTATTTGGGGTCTCTGAAATTCCATATAAATTTTATGATAGATTTTTCTATTTCTGCAAAAACATCATTGGGATTTTGATAGGGATTGCACTGAATATGTATTTCACCTTAGGTGAATATTGACATCTTAACAATATTATGTATTCCAATCCATGAACATAGGAGTCTTCTCATTTACATGCCTTAATTTTTTTCAATATTTTATAGTTCATTATACAAGTCTTTCCCTCTTGACTACTATCTATTTTATCCTTTTTGATGTTAAATAGAATAGTTTTTGTAATTTCCCTTTCAGATTATTCATTGTTCGTGTATAGAAATGCAACTGATTTTTATGTGTTCACTTTGTATCCTGCTACTTTATGGAACTCATTTATTAGTCCTAATAGGTTTTGGTTGTTTGTTTTTTTGTGGATCTTTAGGGTTTTCTAAATTTAATCTGCAAACAGATCATTTTACTTTTTCATTCCAATGTGCGTGCCTTTTATTTCCTTTTCCTAGTTAACTGTTCTGACTAGGATATCCAGTACTATGTTGACTAGAAGTGGTTATAGTTCTCTCTCTCCTTTATGGTTCAAGTAGAAAGCTTGGGTCTTAGAGATAACAACATCCCAGTTTACTTAGATAATATTTTAGACATTATAACTATAGCTCATAAAAACAACGGCTTTTCTGTATTTTATCTAGATTTAGATTTGGGGTTCAAGAAGCAAAGATCATGGCTGAATCTGAATATTTAAAAGTATCTGAATAAACGTTTCTTCAGTTTGTTAGAAGCCTGCATTTTTTTAAAGTATGTATTATTTAGGGGATAAAAAAGCATTCCATTAAAAATAATCAATTTGGGGTGCCTGGGTGGCTCAGTGGTTTAAAGCCTCTGCCTTCGGCTCAGGTCACGATCTCAGGTCCTGGGATCGAGCCCCGCATCGGACTCTGCTCATAGAGGAGCCTGCTTCCTCTCTGCCTGCTTGTGATCTCTCTCTGTCAAATAAATAAAAATCTTAAAAAAAAATCAATTTAACACTGTAATTCAGAATGAGATAGTACAGTATTAATTCTAGCCTTACATAAAAGAGGGTTTTCTTCTACCTGATACAAATCTCGGTCATCTAAGTAATCTCCACTAGATAAAGGAATATGCCCTCAGGAATTCTACTGGTTAAATAATTCAATTTCTGAAGAAACTATTTTTAAATAAGACTTAAAAAGGCACCAAACCCCCAATACAGTTGACAGCTCCAGGAAAGCTTAATTACCCTCTCATTCTTTTAACCATCCAAAGAGACCAATCCAGTGACTACCACAGTACTTATTACCTGCTGTGAGCACAGTCAAATGGATTCCCCACTGTTAAATTCAGAAAATAAACTAGGGAAAAGGAAAAAAAAAAAAAGAAATAGGAATGCTTGTCAGAGTAAGTAACAAAACACAGCAACTAGGGACAAAATACAAACCTCAGCCTGGCTTTTGATACTGAGAAAGATCTGAGAAATTATTTTCAGGAATTACATGAAAAATATCTAGGAAAATGCCTTTGTTCACAGCGGTAAAATAAAATTCAGATTAAGGATAGAGTAATTGGCTGCAATTTTCTTTAAATGCTACCCCTTAGGAAACCAGAAAACAATATTACAATTTGATTTTGAAATGATCTGGTAGATCAGTAAATGAAATTGAAGAAAATGTAAAAAAAGAGAAAAAAAAAGATGAATAGTAAAACTTTTTTTTTTTTTTTTGCAGCAGAATGGTACAGAATATATATTATTCCCATAATGGGAAAAAATAATTGGCAGTAGACACTATGGCAGGTTTCAAAATAATTTTACTTTCCAGTTCTAGCTTCTCTTTTGAAGTCACCATAAAATTGGTTCTGGGCTGCTGAAGTTAAACCAAGAGTAGTGGCATCAAGCTAAGTGAATCTGATTGCAGAGAGCTACTGTCTATTTTAAATGGTTTTTGGAAAGGCGTCTTGTTAATGGAAATGCTGAATTATAACCTTAACCATAGCAACATCTCTGGGCATTGCCTTAGGAAGAACTGTCATAGAAGTAAATGGACTGGAAGAAAAGGAGAATGTACGCTATATAAAAAAGTATTATAATTGTTGGATAGGGAAAGAATCATAGACAACAAAAATAATAACAATTATAATAATAATAAACTCTAGGTCTTACCAGAAAAAAAAATCTCAACACATCAGGTGTACCCTTTAATTTTCAGTGAATACAGACAGTTGCTTATTTTTTAAGATTTTTTATTTATTTATTTGACAGACAAAGATCACAAGTAGGCAGAGAGGAGGAAGCAGGCTCCCAGCTGAGCAGAGAGACCGATGCAGGGCCTGATCCCAGGACCCTGGGATCATGACCTGAGCCAAAGGCAGAGGCTTTAACCCACTGAGCCACCCAGGCACCCCATACAGTCTTTATAGTTACTGGATGAATCTCTATTAACTAGCTAATTAGTGGTATATAAATATCACATATTTGTATGATACTCTATGTTTCCAATGGTTCTCACATATATTATTTTGGTTACCCTTATCAAACCCTGTGAGGTAGGTATAATAGATATTCAAACATAAAATCATAGGGGCACCAAGCTGTCTTAGTTGGTACAGCACGTGACTCTCGATCCCAGGGTCATGAATTTGAGCCCCATGTTGGGCATAGAGATGACTTTAAAAAAAAATCAGGGGCACCTTGGTGGCTCAGTAGGTTAAGCCTCTGCCTTCACCTCAGGTCATGATCCCAGGGCCCTGGGATTGAGCCCCACATCAGGCTCCCTGCTCAACTGGGAGCCTGCTTCCTCCTCTCTCTCTGCCTGCCTCTCTTCCTACTTGTGATCTCTGTCTGTCAAATAAATAAGTAATATCTTCAAAAAAAAATCATAAGGGTGCTTGGGTGGCTCAGTTGTTAAGCATCTGCTTTTGGCTCAGGTCATGATCCCAGGGTCCTGGGATCAAGCCCCACATCAGGCTCCCTGCTCAGCCGGGAAGCCTGCTTCTCCCTCTCCCACTCCCCCTGCTTGTGTTCTCTCTCTCGCTGTCTCTGTCAAATAAATAAATAAAATATTTTTAAAAATTAATTAATTAAGTTTACCACAGATTTAAATGAACTTAACCACTATACTTCTTAATAGTCTATGGAAAATCATAGTGGACAAAACTTTAACAAAAATCACATCTTCTCACATGTTATTTCTATACCCAAATTTGTTCAACTCATCACATCATATCAACATAGCTTTATGGTAATATTAATCTTAATCACTGGGTTAAAACCATATTGCCAGGTTACTCTATACTCTTTAATTCTCTATACTCTTTAATTGAGGGATGAAGTACATCATCCCTCAAGGCAAGGCAAGGGCACTGAACTTCTGGGTATTCTTAAAAACCTATAACCCCAGTCTAGTCATTTGGAAAACATTATCAGATTAAACCCAATTGAAGAACATTCTATAAAACAGCTGGCTAGAGCTCCTTAAGGCTGTTGAGGTCATAGGAAACAAGGAAAGAGTAAGCAACTATCACAGACCAAGAGACTAAGAAGACATAATGATTAAATATATATGACCCCTGAAGTAAATAATACATGTTAATAAAAAATATATATATGGGGGCGCCTGGGTGGCTCAGTGGGTTAAGCCTTTGCCTTCGGCTCAGGTCATGATTTCAGGGTCCTGGGATCGAGCCTCACTTTGGGTTCCCTGCTCAGCAAGGAGTTTGTTTCTCCCTCTCCCTTTGCCCCTTCCCTTGCTTATGCTCTCTCACTTTCTCTCAAAAAAGATTTTATTTATTTATTTGAGATAGAGAGAGAGAAAGAGGGGGGTTGAGGGAGAGGGAGAAGCAGACTCCCAAGTGAGCAGGGAGCCTGATGAGAGGCTTGATCCAGGACTCCAGGATCATGACCTGGGCCGAAGGTCAAGGTTTACTTAAAGGACTGAGCCACCCAGGCATCCCAAATGTCTGCATCTTAACAAGAACAAAACCTTAAACCAAAGGAATAAACCTCTGGTGTTATAATTTTAGATAACATTATTAACTAGTAGAAGGACTTAAAAATAGATAAAAACAGCCCTCAAACCACCCCTTTAATATTATGTGTAGTTTATGACTTATTTTATCTGGTCCTAAGGCCCACTCCATTCTTTAGTAAGGCCTACACTATTCCGTAGTACACAGGAAGGTGATTAAAGGTTTTCTCCTAATTCCTGTGTTTCAATGAAAATGGAAGAAATGTAGAGAAAATTATTTATGTTAATATGATCAGGGCCAAAGCAGGATAACAAGTTTCTTTTAAAAATATGTACATTATGGAGATGAAACTCTCAAATAAACAACTTGAAAATAATGATATTTTTAAATATGAAGTGTTCTATATCTTAAATTTCTCAGATTTAGTAGTAACATATGTTATTCAAACAATAATAATGCCAAATCATATTGTATTCTTTAGGTTTAGATTTAACTTGAAAGACCAAAGCCTAAAACTAGTTTTAATTCTGATGGTCATATTAAAATCTAGAAATTCTAACAAATACTGTACAGCATCTGGCACAGTATCTCATCTGTACCGACAACTAAGCATCACAAACCCAAAGTATTCTTGCTTCAGCAAGCCGAATGCTTCCACTATTATCACATTCCCACTCTTTACCACACTGTTTAAGCACCAGGAAAGACTGCTAAAAATGAAATAAAATGGGTTCTCAGAAGCAAAGAATTATTTTAATACAGTTGATATCCAAGATACAGTGCAGCTCAGGTGAACTCAAAACTGTCAAGATAACTGAAATTACTAACAAAGCTCTGCCAGTTTACATGTTCTTCCTGCAGATTATAATAGCTAAAAAGCCTGATGAATGTCATTCATTTATTCAACTAATATTTACTAAGGACCAACAAACACAAACCCTAGGATGATCCCTTTTTGTACTGTGGAGCACAGAAAAATATACAACCCAGTGGAACCCTGCAGTAGTATGTCCATTAAATAAAACACCATTCCAAAAAAATAAAATTAAATTAAATTTTAAAAAAAAACCACCATTCCAATTTACAAGTCGTATGCAGGACTGTACTTGATTAGATTTGGTAGGTATTATCATTTCTATCTGCCAGATAAGAAATTTTAGTTGAAAGAGGTTAAGAATCTTGCCCAATTAATTTTATGTGACACATGGTGACTACACTATTTGTGGTGAGAACTGAGTAATGTACAGAACTGTCAGGTCAATATGTTATACCTGAAACTAATATGACAGATGCTTAACCTACTGAGCTACCCAGGTGCCCCCATACAATATTATAATGATATAATATATATGTTAATTATATTTCAATTTTAAAAAAAGGAAAATTAAAAGCATTAGCTTTGATTCTGGATTAAAATCTGTGTTCTGATATTTACTGCCTGTGACCTTGAACAAGTCATTTAAACTTCTGGGCCTTTATTCATCTGTAAAATGGGGGGATGCCTGGGTGGCTCAGTTAGTTAAGCAGCTGCCTTCAGCTCAGGTTATGATCCTAAGGTCCTGGGATCAAGTCTGCATTGGGAATCCTTGCTCAGCAGGGAGCCTGCCTCTCCCTAAGCCTGCTTTGCCAGCCACTCCGCCTGCCTGTGCTCTGATAAAAATAAAATCTTCCCCCCAAAAAAGAAAATCTTGTTGGTGTGACCAAGTATGAGAACCGCTGTTCCAAACCTTACAAACTGCAAAAATCATCTATAAAATGAGTTTTTCAGGGCTATTGTAAGAATCAGATGATACAACTAATATATAGTACTTACTGTGCAGAGCTATAGTATTTGGTACTATGCTATGCTTAGCTTAGAGTAAATACTTAACAACTATTAACTCACCTTTTCTTATCCTCTATACTTATATATTAGTTCAAGAAGTTACTGAAGACCTGTTTTGTGCTCTGCCACCCCAGCAACCTAACCTCCACTCTGCATAGCTTTAATCAAAATATGTAATCATCATTTTTTTAAAAGACTTTATTTATTTATTTGACAGACAGAGATCACAAGTAGGCAGAGAGAGAGGGGGAAGCAGGCTCCTGCTGAGCAGAGAGCCCGATTCGGGACTCGATCCCAGGACCCTGAGATCATGACCTGAGCCGAAGGCAGAGGCTTTAACCCACTGAGCCACCCAGGTGCCCCTGTAATCATCATATTTAACTGGGTTATTTTCTGGCTTTCTCCTTTGGAATGCAAGTTCAGATCTTTCTTGAGCTGGTACTGACATATAGATGTTACTGAAATATTTGTTGACTGAATGAATGAATGAATGAATGAGTTAATAAATAGGATAGGGTTTCTCCTCTTGAAAATGTTAGTCTGTTGGGAAGCATACACCAGTTAAACAGATAAAATGTAAGATAGACTTATCCACACATAGAAATACCAAAGATAGCTAAGAAAGTTTCCTCTAAGAGATGATACTTGTTAGTTCTTTAAAATATGTTTTATTTTATCTCTTAAGTTCAGTTTTCTCTATCCCTCCAGTGCAAAAAAAAAAGCCAATGAATATTCACTAAACTTTTACAATGTTCCACTGAATGTCCAACTAACAGTTAACATTACTTTTAGTGCTTCCCATTTAATGACTCATATATTTTTTTAAAGAAACATTATTTTTTTAAGAATTTATTTATTTATTTATTTGACAGAGAGAGAGAGCACAAGCAGGGGGAGCAGTAGGCAGAGGAATGGAACCTGATCCCAGGATCCTGGGATCATGACCTGAGCCAAAGGCAGACGCTTAACCAACTGAGCCACCCAGGCTCCTTTCATATAATCTTCAAAACAGTTGTATGAGATAGATACTACTACAGTTGAGGAAACTGAAGCAAAGAAAGTATAAGTAACTTGCCAAAAGATTACATGATTTAAAATTGGACATTTGAAAAAATCCTAAAAGAGAGCACAGGAAGTAATTTCTCTGACATAACCTGTAGCAACATTTTTCTAGATATGCCTCCTGAGGCAAGGGAAACAAAAGCAAAAATAAATTACTGAGACTACATCAAAATAAAAAGCTTCTGCACAGCAAAGAAAGCAATCAACAAAAAGATAACCTGCTGGATGCGAAAAGATATTTGCAAATGATATATCCAATAAGAGGTTAGTATCCAAAATATATAAAGAACTTATACAATGCAACACACACACAAAAAACAAATAATCCAATTAAAAATGAGTAGAAGACATGGATGGACACACATTTTTCCAAAGAAGATATCCAGATGGCCAACAGACACATGAAAAAAATGCTCAAAATCACTCATCAGGGAAATGAAAATCAAAACCACAATGAAATATCACCTCACATCTGTCAGAATGACTAAAATCAAAAACACAAGAAACAAGTGCTGAAGAGGATGTGGAGGAAAAGGAACTCTTGCGCACTGTTGGTGGGAAGACACTGGTACAGCCGCTGTGGAAAACAGTATGAAGGTTCCTTAAAAAATTAAAAATAAATCCTTCGGTGTGATCTATTGAAAGTCAGCCCTTGACACAGGGTTTGAATAAAATAATAAAGTAATAATAATGATAGAATTACCATATGATCCAGTAATCCCACTACTGGGTATTTACCTAACGAATGAATACAAAAACACTAATTAAAAAAGATACATGCACCCTAATATATTTCTAAAAAAAAAAAAAAAAGTATTTATTTGAGAGAGAAATCAAGCATCTTGGGAGAGGAACAGGGGTAGAGAGAGAGAGAGAATCTCAAGCCAACTCTGTGCTGAGTGTGGCACCTGATTCAGGGCACAATCCCATCACCCTGAGATCATGACCTGAGACAAAATCAAGAGCTGGTCACTCAACCAACTGAACCACCCAGGCGCCCCACACCCTAATATATTTCTAATATGCATCATGTTAAAATTTGAAAAAAGTCCCCTTGTAGATCATTGTGTCTTATACAAAGGGTTACAACTCATATTCATATCCTCTGTAAAGTCTGAAAAACTTTATGCTAGAATTTCTTTTGCATTTTATTTATGTTCAGTTAACTGGCACATAGTATATCATAAGTTTCTGATATAATGTTCAACAATTCATTAGTTCCGTGTAATACCCAGTGCTCATGACCACACATGCCCTCTTTAATACCCATCAACCGGTTACCCCATCCTCCCATCCCTCCCCCTCTGTAACCCTCAGTTTGTTTCCTGGAGTCCAGTGTCTCTCATGGTTTGTCTTCCTCTCTGATTTTTTCCCAGTTTTCCCTCCCTTCCCCTGCGGTCCTGCGCTCTATTCCTTATGTCCCACGTATGAGTGAAACCATATGATAATTGTCTTTCTCTGCTTGACTTATTTCATTTCACACTAAGGATTTAATGTTGAAAGTTGTCCTAGACTGGTAATATCACTAGAGCACTCAACAGACGCAAACTCAAAATCCTCTCTGGAGAAATCTAGTTCTCATCCTAGGCCTCAAATAATTTTCACACAAAGTTTCAAGGAAAATTACAGTTCACAATCAGAATTACAAAGCACACAAAGAAAAAAGTCACTATGAGTGACAGCCAGTAGAAACAAAAGAGAGCAGAACCACAAACTCTGATATGTGAATTACTAGGTTCAGGCTATAAAAGAGTTACGTTTACTGTGTTTTAAAAAATAAAAGACCTAACAAAACAAATGAACAACAACAACAAAAAAAACAGAGACAAAGCAAAAAACAGACTCTTAACTAGGGAGAACAAACTGATGGTTGTCAGAGGGTAAGTGGGTGGGGGGAATGGGTGAAATCGGTGACGAGGATTAGGAGTACACTTACCATGAAGAGCACTGAGCAAAGCACAGAATTACTAAATCACTATATTGTACACCTGAAACTAATACACCACGGTATGTTAACTATACTGGAATTGATAGTTAAAAATATAATAATTAAAAATTAAAGATCTAGGGTGCCCGGGTGGTGCAGTTAGTTACGGGGCAGACTGGATTTCGGCTCAGGCCTGAGATCGATCCCCATGTCCAGCTCTGTGCCTCTCCATCTGCTCCTTCCCCTGCCCCTGGCACACTCTTAATCTCTTTGTAAATACATAAATTAAAAAGAGAGAGAGACACACACAGCATGCATATGAGTGGGGGGTGGGGGAATGGCAGAAGGACAGAGTCTTAAACAGCCTCGCCACTGAGGTCAGAGCCCCACACAGGTTTTGATCCCACAACCCATGAGATCATGACCTAAGATGAAACCAAGAACTGGACACCCAACTGACTGAGCCACCTAGGTGTCCCAATACATAATACATAATACATAATAATAATACATAAATCTTTTTTTAAAAAATTAAAGATCTGGGATGCGTGGGTGGCTCAGTTAGTTGGTTAAGTGTCTGCCTTCAGCTCATGTCGTGATCCTGCATAGGGCTCCCTGCTCAGCAGGGAGCCTGCTTCTCCCTCTCCCTCTGCCTGTCACTCTCCCTGCTTGTGCTCTCTCTCTCTCCCCCTCTCTCTCTGGCAAATAAATAAATAAATAAAATCTTTTTTTTTTTAATTTTTAATTTTTTAAATAAAATCTTTAAAAAAATTAAAGATCAAAAAAAGAATCAAACCAAACTTCTAGAAATCAAAAATATAAACTCAAAGAATCAGTCTAAGAGCAGAATAAATCCAGTTGAAATGAATACTAGTAAACTGGACTATAAATCTGGAAGAAAAATTCTCCATAATGCAACACAAACAAGCAAATGATGAACAATGTAAGAGAGTTAAAACACATGGATGATAGAAAGAACAGGTCTAACATGTAATCATACTTCCAAAAGGAGAGAAGAAACATTGAGGAAGAGGCAATATTTGAAGATATAAAAGTTGGATACTGATTAGGTATAAATTTGATTAATTTTACAAAAAACTGACTGCCCTCTTTCACAACCTATGCCAAGATGTTCCCTGCGTGGACACGTTCTTCCCCCGTTTGGGCTCTGACATCCCCAATGAAACAGAGCTACTGCTTCTATGACCTTACACAAATATTCCGCCCTCCCAGGCCAGGCTATCCTTCTGCACAGATGTCCTCCTCACCCTACTTGGGTCACCTCTCTACATAGATACCTGCCTATGCAAATACCCTCAACACCTGGCATCAAACTGCCCCTCTACATGGATATTCTCCTCACCTCACTCAGGCTTCAAAAGTTATAAATCACACATAGTATGTTTTCATAGCACAGTGAATTTAAACTAAAAGTCAATATTCAGGAGATAAGCAGAAAATCACCATTTGGTTGAAAATTATATAGTTTGCTTCTAAATGACCCATGGCTCAAAATGGAATCACAACGGAAAATAGAAAGCAATACGATTAAATGAGAATTAAAATATAAACCAAGGTACCTGGCTGACTCTTGATCTCAGGGTTGTGAATTTGAGCCCCATGTTGGATGTAGAGATTATTTTAAAAAATAAAATGCTATATACCAAAATTTATGGGACACAGCTAAAGCCATAGTAAAAGAAATACATAGTTCTAGGGGTACCTGGTATGCTCAGATGGTTAAGTGTCTGCCTTTGGCTTGGGTATTGATCTCAGGGTCCTGGGATCAAGCCCATGTCAGGCTCCCTGCTCAGCCTCTGCCTCTGCTGCTCCCCCAGCTCATGCTCTCTCTGTCTCTCCCTCACAAAGGAATAAGTAAAATCTTTAAAAAAAGATACATAGTTCTAAACAGATAGATTAGAAAAGAAGGCTAAAAAAA
>PISX010020462.1:0-35737 GCA_004024625.1 Mellivora capensis | reverse complement strand
AGACATATCTTGAAAGAAGTTGCTGTGGCTGATATCAAAGAGGTTACTGCCTATGTTCTCCTCTAGGATTCTGATGGATTCCTGTCTCACATTGAGGTCCTTTATCCATTTCGAGTTTATCTTTGTGTACGGTGTAAGAGAATGGTCGAGTTTCATTCTTCTACATATAGCTGTCCAATTTTCCCAGCACGATTTATTGCAGAGACTGTCTTTTTACCACTGTATATTTTTTCCTGCTTTGTCGAAAATTATTTGACCATAGAGTTGAGGGTCCATATCTATCTACTCTGTTCCATTGGTCTATGTGTCTGTTTTGATGCCAGTACCATGCTGTCTTGGTGATCACAGCTTTGTAGTAAAGCTTGAAATCAGGTAACGAGATGCCACCAGTTTTATTTTTGTTTTTCAACATTTCCTTAGCGATTCGGGGTCTCTTCTGATTCTATACAAATTTTAGGATTATTTGCTCCAGCTCTTTGAAAAACACCGGCAGAATTTTAATCGGAATGGCATTAAAAGTATAGATTGCTCTAGGTAGTATAGACATTTTAACAATGTTTGTTCTTCCAATCCATGAGCATGGAATGGTCTGCCATCTTTTTATGTCTTCTTCAATTTCTTTCATGAGTGTTCTGTAGTTCCTTGAGTACAGATCCTTTACCTCTTTGGTTAGGTTTATTCCCAGGTATCTTATGGTTCTTGGTGCTATAGTAAATGGAATCGATTCTCTAATTTCCCTTTCTGTATTTTCATTGTTAGTGTATAAGAACGCCACTGATTTCTGTACATTGACTTTGTATCCTGCCATGTTACTGAATTGCTGTATGAATTCTAGTAGTTTGGGGGTGGAGTCTTTTGAAAAAATTTTGTTTTTAGGTAATTTGTATTTTTTTCATTTTTGAGTATCACATGGATTCATGACTTTTAAAATAGATTCATTGTATTTATTTTACTCTCCCCAATATGATGCCCAAATTGTTATAGCTTTGGCCAGTGAGAATTTGTTTTAAAGACATAATATTTTGAAATTAACATTTGAAAAGTTCTTTGATTTCTAGAAGAAAAAGTTATTTCAGACCCATCTTGCCCCATTTCTTTTTCAGACAGGGTATCAGCCATTTCTCCAAGAAGTTCTGGTTCCTTTTAGTGGAAAATAGTGTTAGAGAATCAAATCAAGGTGTTATGGGTACATGAGTTCCAGAGGTGGCACTGCTTCTAGGCTGTTTCAGTGGTTACAGCTGGCTTAGTTAGTTCAGGCTGCTATAACAAAAAAAAATACCATAGATTGGGTGCCTTCAAAAATATACGTTTGTTTCTCACAGTTCCAGAGGCTGGGAAGCCTGAGGTCGAAGCACGGGTAGTAGGGGTGTCTGGTAAGACCCTTGTAGACAGCCACCTTCTTGCTGTGTCCTCACAGAGAGAGCAAGATCTTTTTTGTGTGTGTCTCTTTTAAGCATGCTAATCCCATTCATGAGGGCTCCATCCTCATGACGTAACCCGTCAAAAGCTTCATCTCTAAATTTCATCACATTGGAGATATAGGCTTTAGCATTTGAATTTTGTGGGAGGGGATTAGGGGGTTACCCAAAATTCACACCATAGCAAAGCTAATAAGGATATGCAATATTTTCTAAAAAGCTTGGGTTTATATGGACTTTTCTAAGTAAGTACTCTATTTCAGTATTTCAACAACTACTTCTTTTTTTAAGATTTTATTTATTTGTTTGACAGATCACAAGTAGTCAGAGAGGCGGGCAGAAAGAGGGATGGGGAAACAGGCTCCGTGCCGAGCAGAGAGCCCGATGTGGGGCTCGATCCCAGGACCTTGAGATCATGACTTGAACCGAAGACAAAGCCACCCAGGTAACTTCTTTTTCTCTTATGCCAAAGGTTTTCATATGATAACATTCATATGATTACTCTTATTATATAATGAATAATTATTAATGTGATTATCCTTTTATCCAAGAAGATAAATTTTTAAAATAACAATATCAATATTTTTGGTGTTTCATTTAAGTGTTACTTAAAATATTCAGTGTAGTTCAAACATCTATTTTCATTATTAGAATGCATTATTCTACTAAGAATGAGTGAAGTACTACATTCTATAGCTACTTGAAATAACTGGCTACTGATTGAGGTTGTATAAATGCTTATGTAATGTTTAGGTTGATTCATTTCACTTTGGATTTGGGGGTGTGGCATGATACTTCTAAGTTGATAGAAGAAAATAGCTTTTAACTGCTCAACCTTCCCTTGATAAAGATATTCACTGTAGGAAGATTTTGGTTGGGGGGTTGGTGTTGCTGGTCTACCTTGAGAAAGTTAAAATGTATTCTCCAAAGCTCTTTATGAAAGTTTTTTTTTTCTTGGTAATCTGGCTCACCAAAAAATACCCATTGCTTAGTTTTAAGTGAAGATTTCATAAACACAAACATTATGAAGCAAACCAATTCTGCCTTTTACTATCCAATCCTAATCATTAAATATTACATATTTTATGAGTCAATTCAATTTTTAAAAATTAACCTCTTTTTAAATTTTTAAATTAAGTAATCTCTATGCCCAGCATAGGGCTCAAACTCACAACCTCAAGATCAAGAGTCCCATGTTCTACCAACTGAGCCAGCCAGGAGCCCCAGAATTAACCTTTTTATTTTGAAGGTTTGAACATGCAGTTGTAGGAAATAATAGAGAGAGCCTATGTGAATAATAGAGATCCCCTCCCTATAAATTTTACTTACTTTCCCTGAATGGTAACATATTATAAAACTATAGCACAAATCACTATCCCGATACGGATATTGAAATGGTTGAGATACAGAATGTTTCCACCAACACAAAAATCCTGCCCTCTGCTATTTTATAGTAACATCCACTTCCCTCATGGCCCACCACCTTCTTAACCCCATGGTGACTACTTATCTGTTCTTCATTCCTACAATTGTGTCATTTCATGAATGTTATATAAATGGAATCACAGAGTATGTAGCCTTGTGGAGTTGGCTTTTTCACTCAGCCTACTTCTCTGGAGATTCACCCAGGTTGTGTTCATCAACCATTTGATTCTTTGTTGCCGACAAATGTTCCATTGTATCCAATACCACAGTTTGCTTACCCATTCACTTGTTGGGACACATCTGGGTTGTTTCCAGTTTGGAGCCATTACAAATACAGCTGCTATAAATAATCATGTGCAGGCTTTTTATGAATATAAGTTTTCATTTCTCTAGGATAAATGTATAGGAGTGCAAAGACAGAATCTTAAGGTAGTTACAGGTTTAGCTTTTAAAAAGCTCCCAAACTGTTTTCCAGAGTGACCATACCATTTACATTCCTGTCAGCAATATGAATGGTCCAGTTTCTATGTATCCTTACCAGAATTTGGTCTTGTCACTATTTTTAATGTTAGCAATTCTGATAGATATGTAGGGGTTCTGATTGTGGTTTTATTTTTTATTTTATTTTATTAAAATTTTTTTTTAAAAAAAGGTTTTATTAATTTATTTGGCAGAGAGAAAGAGCACAAGTAGGGAGAGCAGCATGGCAGAGGGGGAGGGAGAAGCAGACTCCTCACTGAGCAGGGAGCCTGATGTGGGGCTCAATACCAGGACCCTGGGATCATGACCTGAGCTGTAGGTAGTTGCTTAGCCAACTAAGTCACCCAAGGGCCCCTATTTTGTTTTATTTTAATAAAAATAATTGATTAAATTAATTAATTAATTAATTAATTAAAGAGAGAGAGATTGAGTACCAGCAGAGGGAGGGACAGAGGGAGAGGGAGAGAATCCCAATCAGACTCCTCACTGAATGGAGAGCCAGATGGGGCTCCACCTCACAGCCCTGAGATCATGACCTGAGCTGAAGTCAAGAGCAAGGTGCTTAACCTACTGAGCCATGAGGTGTCCCTGTGGTTTTAATTAAGTTTTCCCTAATGACTTAAGATGTTAAATATTGTGCTTGATTTGGCAGCACATATAAAGATGTTAAATATCTTTTCATGTGCTTATTGCCATATATATATACTCTTCAGTGAAATGTCTCTTCATGTCTTATCTATTGTCTAATTGGATTGTTTTTTCACCATTGAATTTTGAGAGTTTTTATCTTATTTTAGATACCAGTCTTTTGTCAGATATATGCTTGAATGTTCTTTCTCACTCTGCCATGTCTTTTCATCCTTTTAATAGTTTCATTAGGAGAGCAAGAGTCATTTTGATGAAATCCAATTGATCCATTTTTTTCTTTTATGGATAATACTTTTGGTGTCTACGAATTCTTTACCTAGCTCTGGATCTTGAAGATTTACCCCTACTTTTGAAAATAAAAATTTACGATTGTATGTTGACGTTTTAGTCCATGACACATTTGAGTTAATTTTTGTGTATAGTATGAGATCTGAGTTCAACTTCTTTTTCTGCCCATGAATGTCCAATTACTCCATTTAACATTTGTTAAAAAGGCTATGTTTCTCCTATTGAATTGCTTTTGCACTTTTGTCAAAACTCAGCTGGGCATTCTGATGTGATTCTATTTCTGAGTTTCTATTATGTTGCATTATCTGCTTTCTGAGGTATTCATGTATATTTTTAGAATTTCACTTTGATTCTTCTATAGTATATTTGAATGTATCTCTTTATATAGTTTTTTAAAAAAAGATTTTATTTATTTATTTGGCAGAGAGAGAGAGAGATCACAAGTAGGCAGAGAAGCAGGCAGAGAAGGGGAAGCAAGCTCCCTGCTGAGAAGAGAGCCCAACGTGGGGCTCAGTCTCAGGACCCTGGGATCATGACCTGAGCCAAAGGCAGAGGCTTAAACCACTGAGCCACCCAGGCGCCCCTTTATATACCTTTTTTTTTTTTTTATGGTCTCTGTAGGTATTATGTTGTATCTATATATACCTCTGTAGATCCCTCTCTATATATCTTATCACAATCTACTTGTGTCACCATTTTAACTAGTTAAAACAAATTATAAACACCTTATAACCATTTATGTCCCTTTATCCTCCCCTACTTATAATTGTTAAGATATTTCCTCTTTATACATTTAGCCTCATATCAGACAGTATTATAATTTTTGTTTCAGTTATCAAACATAACATAGAAATCTCAAGAGCAGAAGTAAAGTCTATTGTATTCCTCCTGCTTTTTACTTACTGTGTTTATTCTTCCTTCCTGATGTTCCAAGTTTCTTTCTTTTAATGTTTTCTTTCAGTTTAGAGAGTTTCATTTAGTATTCTTTCAGGGTAGTTCTGCTTACAAAAATCTTTAGTTCTCCTTCATTTGAGAAATCTTGGTTTCCCCTTCATTTTTCCCAAAAATGATGGATAATTTTGCTAATATAGGATTAGGGTTGACAGTACTTTTCTTTCAACATGTGAAAAATATTGTGCCCCTTCATTCTTCATGGTTTCTGATAAGAAATCTGCTACTATTTGAATGGTTTGCCTACTAAAGGTGAGATTTCATTTCTCTCTCACTGTTTTCAAGGTCTTCTCCTTTGTGTTCAGTTTCATAAGTTTGAGTATGTGGTGTTTTGGCATGGGTTTCTTTGAGTTTATTCTGTTTGGATATGCTCAGATTTTTGAATCAGCAGGTTTGTGTCTCCAGCCAAATTTGAGAAGTTAAAGCCGTTGTTTCTCCAAGAAACTTTTCAGCCTGCCCTCTTTCTCCTCTCCTTTCTGAAACTCTGATGATACAAAGATTAGTTCTTTTGTTATAATCCCACAAGTCCCCGAAACTGTTCATTTCTTTTCAACCAATTTTGTATTAGTCAGACTGGGTAATTTCTATTGTTCTAATTTCCAGTTCATGGATTTTTTTTTCTTTGTCTCCTACATTCTACTGTTGAACTCATCCTTTGGCTTCTTATTGCAGTTTTTAAATAATTTTCAGTTTTAAAGTTTCCACTTGATTTTTCTTAATAATCTTCTGTTTCTGTGCTGATGTTTTCCATTTTTTCCATTTGCTTTAAGCATGTCCATAAGTGCTCATTTAATCTTTTTTTTTTTTTTTAATCACGGCTACTTTAAAATCTTTGACAGATAATTCTAATATCTCTCTCATCTGTGTTAGCAACATTGTAGTGAAGAATTAACCCTACCGCAAAAGAGGGTTGGCATTCTTTTGGCTACTAGAAAGTGAACTCTAAGCCCTTAGAATTCTGTGTCTGATAGGTGTGTCTTTGCCTGAAGGCTTTGACCACTGGAGAGTCTAACACTGTGAATTGTGATAGGGACTTTGGGTCACATGATATCAGTTCCATCACTGAAAGAGCTAGAGGCTAATAGCCATATAGGCAGTACTTGATTGAGCACCAATAAAAATTCTATACAAGCAAAGGCTCAGATAAGTTTCCCTGATTGATGACATTCTCTGCATATTGTCACACATCAATGCCTAGAGAGTAACATTATCCTGACTCTGGGGAGAAGACATTGGAAGTTCTGCATTTGGTACTTTTCCTGGACTCTGCTCTATATGCTTCTTTCATTGGTTGATTATAATCTATATTCTTTCCCTATAAAAAAATCATAACTATGATTATCACAACTCTCAATGAGTTTTGTGAATACTTTTAGTGAACTATGAAATCTGAGGGTAGTTTTAGTAACCTCCTACACTTGCAGTCCATGTCAGAAGCAAGAATGGTTTTTCAGATGGCCAACAGACACATGAAAAGATGCTCAACATCCCTCAACTTCAGGGAAATACAAATAAGAACCATGAGGCTTTCTCACACCTGTCAGAATGGCTGAAATTAACAACATAAGAAACAGGTGTTGGTGAGGATGCAGAGAAAGGGAAATCCTCTTGCACGGTTAGTGAGAATGCAAAGTGGTGCAGCCACTCTGAAGAATAGTTTGGAGGTTCTTCAAAAAGTTAAAAATAGAACTACCCTATGATTCAGCAATTGTACAACTAAGTGTTTACCAAAAGGATACAAAATACAGATCTGAAGGAATACATGCATCTCAATGTTTATAACAGCATTATCAACAATAGCCAAACTATGGAGAGAGCCCAAATATCCATTGACTGATGAATGGATAATGGAATATTGCTCAGTCATCAAAAATAATGAGATCTTGCCATTTGCAACAATGTGGATGGAGCTAGAGTATATTATGCTAAGTGCAGTAAGTCTGTCAAAGAAAAATGCCATATGATCTTACTTATATGTAGAATTTAAGAAAGAAAACAGAACATATGGGAAGGGGGGAAAGAAAAAAAGGAGAGAGGGAAACAAGCCATAAGTGACTCTTAATGATAGAGAACAAACTGAGGGTTGATGGCAGGGAGTGGGTGGAGGATGAGCTAGATGGGTGATGGGCATTAAAGAGGGCACTTGTTGTATGTAGGTGATGAATCACTGAATTCTACTCCAGAAACCAATATCACACAGTATTTAACTAACAAAATTTAAATTTAAAAAATAAAATAAGGATATCTTGTACAGACTCTGTTCCCTCTACCTTTGCAGTTGGTAAAACTCTCACAGCATCTTGAAATGTTCCCTGTTCTTTGTATGATGAACATTTTTTTTATCGCAACCTGGACATTTTGGGTTTTACATTATGAAATGTTAGATCTTATTTAAACCTTCTTTTTAGATGGCTTCCTTTAACACAGTGGGTACACCTCTACTCAGTCCTGCTTTTCTCGTTACTATCAGGTAGAAGTAGAAGTCCGGGTTCCTGCTGTATGTCCATTGACACTCGAGGTGAGGGAAAGCTCTCATAACTGCCACAAGTGCTAGGAATTTCAGCTCCCCATGACTTCCAACGACACCACTGTGGTGGGAGGGTAGCTTTGTTATTCCTTGACAATGGTAAAAGTACTGATTCTCCCCTCCTCTAGGCCTCTTCTACCAGTGTCTAGGGGAGGAGTAGATGACCGTCCTGTGATCTCCATTGGTACAACATTGCATGGGGTCCTGATTATGACCTGACTGTCTACTCCACCTCTCTGATACCTCTCCAGCAGGGGAGTTAGAGCATCTCTTTATAGACTTGCAAGGACGGAGGTCAAGGCTTTCCACTCAGTTTTTGGTGGTGTGGTTGGGAGCAGAGCCACAGTTTTTTTTCTGTGGTGTTTGGCAGGAGTAGAATAATTATTCTACTATTCAGGTAAAGATACCTGAAGGTTTCTGTTTTGCTAGGTTGCTGCTTTCTTAGTCCTCTGGATAGAAAGAGCAAGCTTTCAGGGGGTTTCTATCTGCCTATGCATCTGTCTGTCTTTGACTTTTCTGGATTTCTGGCTTCTCTAGTTCCACATCCGTGATATGTAAAGTCAGAGAAAACCCAGAAAACCAGGTAACTCATCGCCATGTTGTTGCTCAGGTCCCAAGGTCCATACGGTCTGCCTTCTCTGTCTACTTTTCAGCATTCTTGTTTGTTTTACATATGATATTCAGAATTTGTAGTTAATGAGGAATAGGGAGAAAAGTATATCTATTCTTTCTTCTGGAAGCAGAAGCTCTACTCAATGCAATTTTTAACCCTGCTATTTTGTCTGCTTATGAAATTTCTAACTAATCTTGCCCCCTTTTCTGAGTTATACCTCTTCCCCCACCCATAATGTACAAAATTCTTACTAGCTTAATGTATCATGGTAGCATTCTCCAGTTTATATTAGTTTGACCTGGCTTAAGTTGAGGTTTTTACTATTTTTCCAGAGGCATCTAGGATAAAATTATTATCTCGGAATTGCATATGCTTTGCAATGAACTCTTAAGGATTTGCTGAAAGCCATCTTTTGGTTCATTAATCAAAATGGAAACCTCACTTTAAATATGTATTACTAACATCCAAATTTTAATTCTAGGCAACATAGCAAGAAAACTGAAGTCTCATGTTCCTTTAGTTAAATACAAAAATACATTAATCCAATGTTATAAAAATAAAAATGGGGATGCCTGGGTGGCTCAGTTGGTTAAGCGGCTGCCTTCGGCTCAGGTCATGATCCCAGCGTCCTGGGATCGAGTCCCACATCGGGCTCCTTGCTCCGCAGGGAGCCTGCTTCTCCCTCTGCCTGCCTCTCTGCCTGTGCTCTCTCGCTCGCTCTCCCTCTCTCTCTGACAAATAAATAAATAAAAAATAAATAAAAAATAAAAAAATAAAAATGTGTAAAAGGCACTTAAGAATGTTTAGGAATATGATCTAAATTAAGATAATATTCAAGGGCTGCCTGGATGGCTCAGTCAGTTAAGTTTCTGCCTTCAGCTCAGGTTATATTCCAGGGTCTGGGACGAAGCCCCTTATTGGGCTCCCTATTCAGCGGAGAGTCTGCTCTCCCTCTGCATCCCCTCCCTTACCACTCCTGCTCTCTCTCAAATAAATAAATAAAATCTTTTTTAAAAATGATAATATTCAGCAGCACCTGGGTGGCTCAGACTGTTAGGCATCTGTCTTCAGCTCAGGTCATTATCCCCGGGGTCCTGGGATTAAGGCCCACATTGGGCTCCTTATTCAGTAGGGAGCCCGCTTCTCTCTCCGCCTGCTGCTCCCCCTGCTTGTGCTTGCTCTCTCTCTCTCTGTCTAGTAAATAAATAAAATATTTTAAAAAGATAATATTCAATTAGACTCAAACTATTATTTTAAAAAATGTGTCAGATATTTTACATTAAACTTTGTCCAGAAAATTGTTGTTGAAACTGTTATATAAATGCACATTTTTAGATTATTATCTGGCTTTCACTAAAGCCAATTCATAAAAGATTCTAGTTTTTAATAAATTGCACACTACTAGCAGTAGAGCTGGTAGGGCATAGACCATGAAAGAGGGCAGGGATAGCTGGGGAACTAAAATGATTTTAACATACTCTGATTGTAGTGCTAATTTTAGTTGTAATCTCATACTTACATCACATTTAAATAAACTTTATGATTTAATTTTAATGCAAAAATTAAACCTTTTATGAAATTTACATGTATCATGGCTTCTGATTCTCAGTGTTGATTCTGTACTAACTGTAATCATTATCACAGAGAAAAACAAATTATTGTTTTTTAGAATTAGTATTAAATGTATATCTCCTCTTATTATACACTATTTCAAAATCACATTTTAAATTTTAAAAGACATTTTATGTATAAATCCAAACTTAGAATATATTTTGTAGAAAAAAAATATATGTTTATATTAAGCTTTACTGAAATAGGGGGATGGTTGGTTCTAATGCTACCTCTTTAGTTGATTTATAGCAAAGACTTTTCTATTTTCCTATACTAAAGTGATGGGATTTCTGTTGGTTGGTTGGTTGGTTGGTCTTAAGACCATAAAGCAAAAGATAAAAATGTATTTAAAAACACAGTTACATGTGATACACTTTTAGCATGCAAACATGCTCATATATTACCAAGTCTCTTGGGCCAAACATACACACAAATGGGTAAACAAGATTCAAACAACCATCCTTTATATTCTTACCATATAAGCTTTAACTTTTTAATCAACAATTTAAAATTATTCCTTCATAATTTACTTTTTTAATAAATTAGAACTTCATAATATTAGCCAATTGGTTTGGTATCTTTCCAAACATATAATCTGTTTTGAGATCCCCAATATATTTGCACGTTTTTAAAGCCTACAAACATATATGTTTATATGATTTATTATACTTTACCATATATAAATAAGGATTATCTCATATGTTAAGCAGAATTTTGTATAGTTAGACATATTTTTCATTTTTTATTTAGTGCCTTTTTCTAGATTGGAGTTCTTTACTTCAAATAGAGTCACACATTTCTATCCCATGGACTAGCTAGCCATGCTCTGAATTTAAACTAAAGACTTATTCATTCTGTAACCTAACTAATGTGAGTTTGCTACAGATAGAGACTATACTAGGTAGAGTTGTCCCACAGAAGGAACTTTATTTGCAGCAAATAAGATCATGGGGAATAATTTCCAGAGCCATGACTTCCTGAGTAGGGGTGAGTGGGGTTTTTTTTGGGGGGGGGGTTAAGATAAATATTTAGGAAGGGGAGTTTTATCGCACGTAGAAGGTAGCATGCCTATATAGGAACCATGGCCATACATGCTTCATTATGTTAATGAGGATTGTGCTCTTCCTTGGGTGGAGATTTTTAAGTCATCATGAGGAAGAGGAAATGGTCTGTCATTGCATGGTCCACCTGCACTTGTGTGAGCCAGTGGTCCAGCTAAACTGATCTAGGCCACTGGAGCTCTTCTTCTTTGTCTCCAAAAGAAGTTAACATTCCTGTGAAAAGAAGAGGGATCAGTCCTCATTAACCTCAAGAAACCCCAGGTTCCAATCCTGGAAAAACAATTCAAAATGTGCATTAGGTCAATCTTTACTTTTGGAAGTTTTACCATTGATTTACTGTCTTTGATATGGTTAGGCTCTTTCATGGTCTGGTAGAGACTGTTTTTGCATTCACTTTGTTCCCTTAAAATCCTTAACTACTGAGAATGTTTGCATTTTTTGTAGTTGACACCTTCTAGGAAGCTCCACAAGAAGTGTGTTAGGAGTAGTAGAGCTGGTAGGGCAAGGACCATGGAAGAGGGCGGGCATAGCTGGGGAACTAAAATGATTATCTTGTGTCTGAAAGCTATATTTCCGTTTTATCCCTGGGGACCTCTAACTCTTTCTGCTTACAATTCTTTTTTTTTGGGGGGGGGGTGTCTTTTTTTTTTCTCAATTTCTTTTCAGCGTATAACAGTATTCATTGTTTTTGCACCACACCCAGTGCTCCATGCAATACGTGCTCTCCTTAATACCCACCACCTGGCTCCCCTAACCTCCCCACCCCCTTAAAACCCCTCAGGTTGTTTTTCAGAGTCCATAGTCTCTCTGCTTACAATTCTAATTAGTTTTTAGCCATTCAAATGCACTCTCTGTAGTAGCCAAGCTGAATGCTACCATTTTTGAAAAGGGTATAGAGAAGATCACCTTTGCTTTTAAGATTATTTAATTACCAATTTATGAATTAAATCTCTACTTTGTTATTATGCTTTTAAGTTCAACTTACAAATCTTTTATTGTATTTGTAAATCCAACAGTATTTAAAAATTGCTTTATGGAGCTTTTAATTAGTACTTGGTCCTTTTTACAAATATATTCAATCTAACATGTATAAACAAATCACACCACATATTTGATCTCCTTCTCAAGTACCAAAACTGTCTGACAATAAACACAATCCTCCTAAATACGAATCATAACCAGGAATTTTCCTTTAGTACTACTGTCATTAAGTAATGATGAGGCCAGAAATTTTCTTTCCCTGGTCTATATTTCTGTGATAAATTGAAGTTTTCCTTTATTTATTTATTTATTTATTTATTTGCCAGAACTAATAGCCAAGGTAAGCTTATTTGTAGCACAGCAAATCATCTGAGAGGTTTCTCCTTCCTTAATGAGGCCATTTAAACAAGCCCAACACCCCCCTCCTTTCATTGGACAATTCTTTTTTGATGGATTTTAACTTGTGTGTAAACTGTGTCTAAGATATAACTTATTCACTTAGTAACTTCACTCCCCTGCAAATCCCTATGATTGCTCCTCTTTAAATATTTTATTTTATCTATTTTATTTTAAGTAAGCTCCATGCCCAACGTGGGGCTTGAAATCATGACCCTGAGATTAAGAGTCACATTCTCTACTGACTGAGCCAGCTAGTTGCCTACTCTTTAAATTGTTATTGATCCGTTACCGTGCCTGGAAATAGGTCACTTGGTTGGGGGTTAAAAGGAGATATAACCAAACCAACATGAGTTCGCTCCTTGGTGAGTCAAACTGAACCAGGTTGAGTTGTCAAGCAAAGAAATCTTATTTGTAGCAAATAGGAGGATGACAGGGAATGGCTTCCAAAGCTGTGACTCCCAAACAGAGAGGGTGAATGGGTTCCTTTTGTTTAGGGTTGGGATGAATACTTAGATAGGCAAGCTTTATCTTCTTCTGTACAAGTGGGCATTAAGTCATGTGTGCTTAAGGAAACATGTTTATGCATACATTATATATAATGTAAATAAGGCTGAGGCTCCCCTTTGGGCAGAAATTTTAGTATTTTCTTAAAAAGATTTATTTCTTGGGGCGCCTGGGTGGTTCAGTTGGTGTCTGCCTTTGGCTCTGGTCATGATCTCAGGGTCCTGGGATCAAGCCTGGCATTGGGCTCTCTGCTCCGTGGGGATCCTGCTTCCCTCTCTCCCTCTGCCTGCTGTTCACTGTGCTTGTGCTCTCTCAATCTGTGTCAAATAAATAAAACCTTTAAAAAAAAAAGATTTATTTATTTGAGAGAGAGAGAGCGTGTGTGTGAGCAGGGGGAGAGACTCCCTGATGAGCTGGGGCCCACATGGGGCTAGATCCCAAGAACCTGAGATCAGGACCTGAGCTGAAACCAAGAGCTGGAGCTCAATGGACTGAGCCACCGAGGCACCCAGGAGATTTTAGTAGTATAATGAGGGATAGTTGTAAGTCATTCCAGAGGTCACTCTATGGCCCAGTGTGGTTGCATTTAGGGGTTTAGCTTAAAAGGTCTGGGGAGTATGAGTCAGCAGGAGGTCTTGTCAAGGCATTGGCTGGCACTTGGGGGATGGTTTGGGGTTTCATTTGTCTGAGTAAGATGTAAGCCTGAAAGAACAGCTTAAGGGAAAATGTAAGACAAATGTTAGTGAGTACAAGCAGGTGGGCAGTAAAAGTCAGGTCAATGTCAGGGATCTCCATGGTGACAGAGACAGATCTCTGTCTATTAATTGCTTGGACTACTTTCACTTATAATTTTTATATTTTTCTGAATATTGATAAGCATCCTATCACCATTCATGGCAACAATATTTTTCTCTATTTTACTTCCTACAATATGTAAATATGTATGCTGAGATAAATATTAACTAGGAGAGGTAATAACTACCCCCTTCCTCCCCGCTTGCTGCTGAATTTAGGCCATCTTGCTGCTCCTGCTGTTCTAATTTTTCACCGGTAGAGCATCATGATCTGTTTTGAATCGCCCCCAGGGTTCTTTCTGTCTACTTTTATATAACATATGCATTTAGACGAACATGCATGCTGTTTTCTCATCTTCAGATTTTTCCTCCTAGAAAAGAGGTTTGTTTCCTGCTTTTACTTAACAATCCATGGATGGCTAACTTGCCATCCGGACCACATTTTACAACTGATTTGAGTTTATTTCTTTGTTTATAATTATCTGGGCTTTGGGGGGGCCTATTGTAGAAATAGGTGAGGTGTTATAGGGCTCCTTCTTACAACTACCCTACTCCCAGGAGGCAACGAAGTCATACCCAAACAGAATTTTGCCACATAGGCGACAATTTACTGTCATCTAGGTGCAACAGTCATAGAAACCACTGTAAACACTGTTTCCCTTTAGGTGTTCCTAGGTGTTCTAACCACACCTTAAATGAAATGTGTAATATTTACTCAAAAAAAAAAAAAAAGAAAGAGAGAGAGAAGTTTGGATTCTGCTAATTTTATAGACACTATCAGGTATTAGAACTCTGAATCAGGCATGGATACAGTACCGTTTGGAAGCAAGCCTCAAATGCCATTCTGAAGAGTATAAGACTTCTGAGCTTATTAGAGTCTTACATCCTGTTTATGAGAAAAAAAACAAAAAACAAACAAGCAGTGTCACTAGCCAATTCATATATTCTACTAATGAAATTTTACTAATGAAAAGCTTTGGCTAATGTCTATTCAGTTAATAAACACAATCTTTGTTACTGGTCAGAAACCAAGAGAGCTGAGCCCTGGAGACCTTTGTTTAAATTCTACATAATACTCCCTGGAGTGTGTTTTCCCAATTAGGACAATAACTACTCCCAGAGTATATAGATTAAAACCACAGGTCTCTCTCTTTCTCGCTCTCTCTCTCTCTCTCTCTGTCTCCCAAATAAACACACATGCACACACAGAGCATTATATCTATGCTGAAGTATTTTATTCTTATTTTTTTCCTCTAAGTTCTTACTTAAATTCCAATTAGTTAACACACAGTGTAGTATTAGTTTCAGGTGTAGAATTTAGTGAAACATCCCTTCCATACAACACCTAGTGCTCATCACAGCAAGTCCCCTCCTTAATCCCTGTCACCTCTTTAATCCATCCCCTGCCCACCTCCTCTCTGGTAATCATCAGTTTGTTCTCTATAGTTAAGAATCTCTTTCTTGGTTTTCCTCTCTCTTTTTTTCTCCCTATGTTTGTTTGTTTTGTTTCTTGAATTCCACATATGAGTGAAATCATATGGTATTTGTCTTTCTCTCAAATTTGTTCCCCAAATAACAAACAGCAGGAGTGATTTTCCTCAAACACAGTAATTATCATACAGAGATCTAATGATCTAATGATCATAGAGATCAAAACTCTAGTTGTATATATAAACATATAAATACGTAAATTATGTATAATTTCAGAATAAGAATATTAAATGAAAAAAGGAAATCATTTAAGAATATTTGCAGTTTGATTTCATTTTAAGATCACAAGAGGCAAAACCAAATATACACATGTATAAATTTTTAAATAAACTTTTTATTAAGAAAAGATTTAAATAAACAAAAGCACTCAGATTAAAACCACACAACCTGAAGAATTTTCACAAAGTGAACACAGCCACCACACAGTTTAAAAAATGAAATATTACTAGCTCCTCAGAAGTCCTCCTTTTACCCCATGCCAATCATTCTTCTCTCCTCCTAGATGTAACCAACTATATGATATCAAATATAATAGATTTCCCTGTTTTGAACATTATATAAATAGAATCATATAGTATATATACTCTTACATCTGATTTCTTTTCAATGATGTTACATTTGTAGCTTTACACACTACCAGAATCACAGCCAGTGAGGTTTATCTGAGGTGTGATTATTGCCAACTGAAAACTTTTCCCAGCATGACTGACCGGCTCAGTTGGGGGAAGCATGTGACTCTTGATTTCCAGGTTGTGAGTTTGAGCCCTGCACTGGGTTTAGAGATTACTTAAATAAAATAAATAAAATTAAAACAATAACAACATTACATTTATAAAACTCATTCACGACACTGTATGTAGCAGTGGTTTATTCTTTTTCATTACTATGTAGTATTCCCTGTAATAATATTCTAATTTATATGTCCATTCTACTTATGGCCATTTGGAACTTTCCTGTTTGGGACTATAACTAATAATACTATTATGAATATACTCAAACATGTATTTTAGGGCACTGAGGCATGCATTTCTTTTTCTTCTCCAAGTTTTTTATAAACTCCAGTTAGTTAACATATATATATATATGTTATATATATATATATATATAATATATATATATATATATGGTTAGTTTCAGATGTAGATTTTAGTGATTCATCACTTACACACAACACACAGTGCTCATCACAACAGGTGCACTCCTTAATACCCATCACCTGTTTCACCCAGCCCCTCCACCCACCCCGATTTGGTGACCATCAGTTTGTTCTCTACAATTAAGAGTCTGTTTCTTGATTTGCCCCTCTTTTTTTCCTCTTGCTCATTTGTTTTGTTCCTTAATTCTGCATATGAGTGAAATCATATGGTATTTGTCTTTGTCTGACTTATTTCACTTAGCACAATTCTCTCTAGCTCTAACCATGTCATTGCAAATTACAATATTTCATTTACATGTTTTTCATTTTTCATTTCATTTCATATATAATTATTCATATATTATATTTCATTATATATAATAAATATATTATCTGTATTGAAATACAGACACACATATCACATCTTCTTTATCCTTTCATTAGTTAATAGATATTTGGGCTCATTTTATAATCTGGCTATTGTTGATAATGCTGCTATAAACGTTGGGGTTATGCTGGAGTATTTTTTAAAGTGGATGCTGAGATTAAAATAGGCCAAAAGGAAAAAAAAAAGGAGCAATATTGGTAAGGCTGAACAAGGCAAATCAAACATTATTAAGGTTTTGAGAGAAGACCATGAGGACATGAGGGACTTCTGATTCAAGATCTACCATGGTAGAGGAGCAGAGCTTGGGAGACAAGGTTGGGCTAGATTCTGGTTAACATAGAGAATCAGACTGAAGAATCTGGACTTGGCCTAGAAGGGCATCTGTTCTCCCAAGAACTTAGGTCAGGTAATCATTCATCCATTCAACCAACAGCTATTGAGCATTGCCTGTAAATCAAACAATATTGGCCCAGAGGATTCACAAAATAAGTACGCTCTTTGTCAGGGAGGGAGTAGAAAGGAATTAACAGTAATTGCACCTTTATTATGTGCTACTCTGTGTGTTACATGCTTGAATATATTATCTCATTTAATTATTTAAAAAATTCCATGAGATTTGATTTTTTTTTTTCTTTTGAGAGAGAGAGAGATGGCACAAGAAGTTGGGGGAGAGGCAGAGGGAGAGGGAGAGAGAAAATTCTAAGCAGGCTCCTTGCTAGGTCCTGAACTGGGGCTCAATCCCATGACCCTGAGATCATTAGATCATTAACTGAGCCAAAATCAAAAGTCGTACGCTTAACCGACTGAGCTACCCAGGCACTCTGATATTTGATTTATTATTACTGTCACTTTACAATGATCTGAAATTAGAGGCCAGTTAGGTAATTTGCCCTAAATCCCAGGTATTCAGTAGTAGTGTAGGCATTTGAATTCAAGTCTTAATTTAAATATTTGATAATATATCAAATAAATATGAAGTAGTTATAATAAGGACACCTCTCCCCCAAACCCAAAAAAGCCAAAAGCAAAAACCCAAGGTTATTTAATTTGTGTAATTGCTTAAGATAATATTGTACTACCAAGAATGACATAATTCAGTTCTCTAGTGTTTCACCCTTAAAAACCAGGTGCCAAAGGGCTATAGCAAATCTGAACAGGCAAGAAGATCCTCAGTGTTACTCTCTGGCAGAGAAGAGAGAAATATAAATTTGCCAAATGGTTTTATCTACTAATAATCATCACATACATGTTTGTCATTTTTGAATTTAAAGACCATTTTTGTATGCATTCCTTCTTTTAATCCTCACAAAAATCCTCACATATATAATATATATACAACTATATATATTATAAATACATATAAATTTTTAATTGATATATCCAACTATTTATATAATTTTAAAGATGTGGAAATTGAGATGTAGAGAAATTAAGTCATGCAGCTATCAGACCTGTCAGGCTATAAAATTTGACTGGTCAATTCTGATTTTATGGCCAATAATTTTTCCATCCAACCACAGCTGTGCATTAAAACATTATATGCACTAAAACACTTCCAAAATTATATTTAGCTCTCTATCTTAATCAATTAAGTTAGGCTATATTGAAACTATGTTAAACCATGTAATTATCTGAATCTTTAATAGCTGTTGGAAAAATTCCCAATGTTAAAACTCATGAATGTTAAAAATAAGAAAGAAAATCAGAAATAACAGATGTATCTCAGACTTAAGTTCAATGGTATTTTATTCTTTTCCTTTCTATAGGAAAGCTATTTGGAATGAAAATTCATCTGCAATATAAAGTATTTATGAAAATATTTTGTGTCCAATACATAGTTGGCATTCGATAGACATTTATTTGTCAAACAACTGATCATCTCCTAAGATTTTGAAGTAAACTGTATCCTTTAATAAAAAGGTAAGATTCCCTTGAAGTTGACATCCTCCATTTAGACAACAATAGATTGCACTAATGTTTTTGAAAAGCTGTTTTCTTAGATGTTAAGAATAACCTCTTGAAATATGTCTAAGACTTAGCAAATGTATTCTTTACTGAAAAATAGTGACCTTTTAGCTTGGTCTAATATTTTCAAATTCTAAATTAGTGGAATCTGATTATTTAAAAATCAGAGTGCAGTTTAAATTAGTGTTTTTAGAAGTGTGAGTTACAATGTTTCTTGGGGGGGAAAAGGTTCTGTGGTGAAACACATTTGTGAAATTCTCAACTAAAGGATATTAAACAGATTTTTTGGACTGTGGTAATTTACACTGCAGGTCTCTGAAAGAGGGCTATAGTATGAAGCATTTTTATTTTATTTTATTTTATTTTAAAGATTTTATTTATTTATTTGTCAGAGAGAGCACAGGCAGACAGAGTAGCAGGCAGAGGCAGAGGGAGAAGCAGACTCCCTGCTGAGCAAGGAGCCTGATGTGGGACTCGATCCCAGGACGCTGGGATCATGACCTGAGCCGAAGGCAGCAGCTTAACCAACTTACCCACCCAGGCGTCCCTATGAAGCATTTTAAAAATGTATTTTCCTGCAAGTATTTCATGTGGAGAATTTTGCAGGAACACTGTGCTCTTCCTGGGGCCCTACCACTATTATTCCACAAAAAGCCTTAGAGCTCATGTTGGTGCTATTCCTTTTTCCTTTGTCTTAATTCTACAAGTGTATCCATTTTAAAATGCATTTATTCTAAACTGGCACTTGTTTATTATCTTAGTTGCCTCCAGAAGCTAGACTCTGAGAAAAGGATGGAGTGGATCCAGTTTATTTAGTGGGGGCAGATACCATCAGGCGAGTGGAGTGAATGATTCAGGGGAGCCCAGACAGCCATTAAGGGACATGCAATTAAACCAGCTCCTACAGTGGAGACTAAAACTTGATCCCCAAGGGGAGTTCTGGTGATTTATACATGCCTCAAAATTATCCCAGCTGAAGGGCAAGGGAGCCAGGGTATTTAGGCACTCACATTTGCCAGTTTTTATTAAGGGCCCTGAGGGCAATGTTAATTTGTTCTTTTGGGATCACTTCAGGCCCTCAGCAAGCAGGCAAAGTGGTTTCTGATAGCCTAAGGGCAAGTCTCCAACAAAAATACAAGATTTGATTTTTGGAGAAAAGTCAGACTGACATCATAGCAACACAAAGGGATTCAAAGGGACATAGGCTAAGGATCCACAGCATCTGTCAAAATCAGGAAAGAAGTGTTCATCAGGCAACATTTGAGCTGGTAGCTGTTCCAACAGCATGGGTGTTTGAATGACTAGGAAGAGCAGAGCTGCCTGTTGATCTGAAAGAAAGCAATAAATAATCTTTGTTGTTTTAAATCAACAAAATTTTATTTTATGTTATCGACATTATTATTGTTACTGAGCATTACCTAGCTTATACTGATTGATACAACTTAACTCTTTGAATCTAAGTCTATTTTCTAATGTTAATAAATTTGTAACCAGAATGATTTATCTTTGGGAGGGAAGCAAAATTTATGGACCATTAGAAATTAATGGAAATAATCTTCCCTAAAGATAGGTCACCATTGTCTTTCTGCTCATGAAATGAAGGATTTTTTAAAACAATATAGTGCTTAATTTCAGAAGTGATGAAATATTTGTGTTTGGAGCATACAAATTTATTCTGACTAAATAATATCATTATGGTTATTTCAGATGGGTCATTAATTTGTTTCACAATAAGACTAAAATATTGAGACAGTAATTTTACCTTTTTTCCAGTTTATTTGTTCTTTGGTGATCATTATAATATACCATAAATATCTGAAATTTAAACCTAATTATGTGGGATGATATCTTTGGGCATTTTGCTCTATAGATGAATCAAAATAAACAAAGAAAAGGACTGATTTATAGAAAATCTCAATCTGTTTATTAATGAAAGGAAGAAACTTTTTCTTTTATCCTACTGGTAATGACTACAAGGCTAGTAATGATTACTAGGCTGGATAATTAGAAATATTGGTTTTAGGGTAAGAAAGAACTGGATTCCAATCCTGGCTTCCTGTGAGGCCTTGAGCAAGTTAGGTGAACTCTTAAATCATGGTTTCTTCATCTGTAAAATGAGCATAAAAATAAATAAATCAGAAGTTTGTTGTGAGAATTCAGTTAGCCAAGGTATATAAAAGTACTTGGCACAGAATCTAGGACATAGAAATTTTTGAGAAAACATAAGGTGGTTTATTTTCATCGTGGATTCAGTTTTTATTTTTGTCTCTTTCAGTCTTACTACTTTATAATCTATATCCACTTGAAACATATTTGTGTTATTTAAACTGTTTCCCTATTTACACCCAAACAGATAAAGGGGGAAAATGCCTATTTGATAATACTCCAAAGGAAGAAGCAAATTGATTCTAGGTCACAAACACCTAGGCCAATGCATCAATTCTTGCCTATCTGGGACAGGAAATGCTTGACTCTCACCTATTAAAGGACTTCTATCACTATATCTCAAGGAGTGACTGGTAGATTGGAATATAGAGGTTAAATTTCATATTCTAACATATTTTGAGTTTAATAAACTTTATTTCTTTCTGAAGGATGGGAGTATAACCAGAATGTCCAAAGTTAAGGAAAACATATACTTCATCATTTATACAATATCCTGCTGGTAAAAACTGCCTTAGATTTTTAAGTATTTTCCTTCAGAAATAGCTGCATTGTTTAGGTCCCACAGCACGGCACACCCCAGGAAATGTTACTGCTGCATTATCTGGGAGTGAGGTATCCAACAGTGACTTAGTAATGGATGAGAAGGGAGCTGGCCCAGTATGATGGCTTTCATCTGCTGTCGAATGCTGATGATCTAAGGAGTACTTTGGATCTACCTCTCAGATATTTCTCCAGCACAGGCATCTTTGTACACCAGACATCCCACTATTTGCCCTACTCCCAAAGATCCTTTTGGAGTTATGGATATTTCATCTTGTCCGAAACGTTATCTTACCTCAAAGATGAAACAGAACAGCTAGTCTGTATTTTAACTGAATCTACCAACCTGTAATTATCTATTGGAGCAAAGTGTTCTTAGACATTCAGATACAGGATAGGGAAAAGAAAGCAGAAAATGATTTAGTCAGGTCCAATTCAGGGCAGTCAGAGTGTTGTATAGCCATAAAGGGCAGCAGGAGGATGTACTTGAGAAGAGGGAGGGAGAAGCCAGGCTAAGGAAACAAAGAAGTTTGATACACAAGTCTAGCTAAAATGGACTCAGGCATGCCCATCTAGGTGTTGTCATTATAGAGCTAAGAGCAGAGTGAGAGACTATGGCCAGGGGCTGACTTTCTCCAGAGTAGAAAGATGAAGGCTGTGAGTATTTACTGTCTGTGAGTAAAAACAATGTGCTCCTTCCCTGCCAGCCTTAGGGCATATCAAGCATTCTTAATTTGCTTAATGTTTTTCCAAAGGTCTTTGCTCCTCGTTCCTTTATGTTTTCAGACAAATTTTTTGTTTTTTTTTTTTGTTTGTTTGTTTGGTACAGATTTTTCTTAGTGTATCAGTATCCTAGAACTTGGAAGATAAACAACAAAACAAAAACGAAAAACCCAACCCAAAATATTTTTCGATATGAGCAGCATACTGTCCTTTCATTAACTTATCTTTTGGTGTAATAACCTTGCTTTCTACAAAGAATTGAAAGGTCTGTACATAGAATGAAAGGAAGAGGAAAATATAACAGTTTTATTCCAACTTCAATGAGTTTTTACTTCATATTAAGGGCTAAGTGTTAGATTTTATTCTGACAGAAATTATTTATTTACTGTTAGAATAAGCCTGTCTACCTCCGGAGAACAAATCCTTTCTCCCTACTAGTTTTCAATTTTTGCAGATCTCAGAATTATTTTTTAACTCTTCTTTTCTGAACTTCCCATTTTCTCTAGATGTTCTTTTAAGTTCTTTACCTCAATCTACCTTCTAGGTTCCAGTTTATTGAGTCTTGAAGCCTTTATTATGGTTTTCACAGCAGGGGCAAAAGGGCACTGTAACCATCACCAAGGGCTTATGCAAATTTACTCTTCTCTGTCTTACACATCAGGTCTCTTTTCACATCAAACACTTCAGAGAAAAATGCTTAATGACTTGTCTGGGAGCTAATTTTTTGGTTATAGAAGGCAGAGGATAAGATCTACATGGAAACACTATTTTGATGCTTAAAAACACTGAAAATTTTTTCTTCTTAGTCCTCAGGATGGTCCTCCAGCTTGAATTTCAGTGGTGGGCTTCTACCACATTTTTTTTCTAGGTCGGAAGAGGTTACCTAACTCCAGAAAATCTGCCCTTCTTGTTGTTACTACAGTCTGTTTAGGAAGATGTTTATGAAGCTGCTCTATTAAAAATATATCTCTCTAGGGGCACCTGGGTAACTCAGTTGGTTAAGCATCTGACTCTTGATTTCAGCTCAGGTCTTGATCTCAGGGTTGAGAGTTCAAGCCTCATGTAATCTCTCTCTCTATTGATCTAAACACTAAAAACATGGGTGCCTGAGTTCCTGCCGGGGTCTTAACCTGTTGCTTTCTAGCATCATTAACACTTAAAAAAAAAAGTGTGGGAGGGGGCACTTGGGTGGCCCGGTTTGTTAGGGGCCCAACTCTAGATTTTAGCTCAGGTCCCAATCCCGGGGTGGTGGGATTGAGCCCCATGTTGGGCTCACACTCAGTGAAGAATCTGCTTGGGACTTTCTCTCCCTCTGCTCCTCTTCTAAGCATGCTTTCTCACTCACTTTTAAATAAATAAATAAATCTTAAAAACAACAACAAAAAAAGAACATCTATTGAATGCTTTTCCAAGGCATGGTTGTCTGTCATGTCTGCTTACATTTCTCAGCTTACAGTTTAAAGAACTGTGATGGGCTTCAAAAACAATGGGCAGTAAACAAAGGTTTCCTATTTATCTCACAAAGTACAACCAAGAAACTCTAGACATTATATATATCAAACATGTATAAGAAGACTCTGAAAGATGGGGAGAGGAAGGAAGGCTAACAAAAGATCTTGGGATGTGAAGAATGGCATAGTGGTGAGTTCCCCAGTTTTCTGTTTTACCTCTTATATTCCAGACCTGGAATCAAAGAGGTCAATGGTCTGAAATACCAATGGCACAGCCAAAAGAAAAAAAACAAAAACAAAAACAAAAACAACTTCTGAGTATAACCTGCTTTCTCCAGCCAAAAGACCAGGAAAGGAGCAACCTAGCAAGGCAGAAAACCTTTAGACAATAAATGCTTGAGTCCAGTCAGATACCACAGAAAAAAACTATAGCTCTAGCCCTGATCACATTAGCAGAGGCCAAAGAAAGTAGGGAGCTCAGATTTCTGTCGTTGCAAGGTTGTTATAAAGTGTAGCAACATCCATACACATGTATTATCACAAAAGCCATGTAGACATCTGGGACCTTTACCCTATCAGCCTGTAACCAGGCCCCCTTGCCTCAGTGCTAGTGGTCATTTGTCACTATCTGCCAGTAATGAGGGTCCCTCCCACTCTGTGCTGGGATGTTGTCAGAGAATTAGGAGAAAATCAGGACTTTCACCACTCTCTAAGGATAATAAGCTCAATCTCCAGTGCAGTGTCATTGCAGACCACATGGGGAGCCTGAACATCTACCCTCTTGCAACAGTAATAAGGAACTCCCCTTTTCCAGGTGTCAACAGAGGATAAGCAGGGAATCTGAGCTTCTGCTTCTCCCTGGAAATAATGAGACAGTGTCTCATCTTTTCCTTCCAGAAAAGTGTCAGGACAAAAACAATTGAAGCAGAAGGTTTAAATAAGATTTATGTTCTCATAACACAATACTCTAAATGTCCAGATTTCCATTGAAAATCCTCATTATACCAAGAACCAGGAACATCTCCAACTGAGTGAAAAAGGACAATCAATAAATGCCAACACTGTGATAACAGAGATACTAGAATTATCTGTCAAAGATTTTTAAAGTAGCTGAAATAAAATTGCTTCCGTGAGCAACTACAAACACAGTGGAAACAAATGGAAAAAAAACCAGAAAGCTCCAGCAAGGAAATGAAAGTCCCAATAAAGAAAGAAAAGATATAAAAAGAAAATTAAGTGGAAATTTTTTGAACCGAACAATGCAACAACGGATATAATAACTGCAGTTGGTGGGCCCAACAGCAGAATGGATAAAGCAGAGGAAAGAATAAGTAAAATGGAAGTTAAAACAATAAATTTACCTAATCTAAATAATAGAGAAAAGGAAAGAAAGAAAGAAAGAAAGAAAGAAAGAAAGAAAGAAAGAAGAGAAGGAAGGAAAGAGAAAGGAAGGAAGAATGGAAGGAAAGAAGGAAGAAAGAGAAAGAAAGAACAGGGCCTCAGGAGTCCTTAGGACTATGAAAAAAAAATAACATTAATGTCAGTGGAGTCCTGAAAACAGACATTTGAAAAATACTTGAAGAAATAATTGATGAAAATTTGTAAAATTTGGCCAGAGATATAAACCAACAGATTCAAGATGCTGAGCAAACTCCACATAGCAAACTCAAAGAAATATGCCAAGATATATTATAATTAAAATTCTGAAAACTAAAGACAAAATATTTCTAAGGCAGCTAGAGGAACACTTTATTTATAGAGGAAAATAACAGAAATTCACCAGATTTCTCATCAGAAACCATAAGGCCAAAAGTATGGCATACTATTATTCAAGTGCTGAAAGGAAAAAACTATCAACCCCAAATCCTATCTCCAGAAAAATATCCTACAGGGATGAAAGGGAAACCAAGACATTTTCAGATAAAGTATTAGTAGGAGAATTTGTCACAAACAGACATACTCTAAAATAATGGCAAAAGAAATTCCATAACAGAAATGAAACAATAAAAAAAAAGAAAGAAAAAAAGAAACTTGGAATATCAGAAAAGAAGAAAGAAGGCAATAGCAAAAAATATATGCAAATACAATAGGATTCTCTTCTCTTGAGTTTTCTAAATTATGTGTGGCAATTGAAGCATAATTATAACACTATAATTAAATATAACATAATTATAACACTATATAATTAAGTATAACATAATTAGAACTCTGTGGTTTTAAATGTATGTATTTAAGACAATTTCCTTATAAATGGAGTACAAGGATGAAAATGGAGGTAAGATTTCTATACTTCACTCAACCAGTAAAATTATGACACCAGTAGTTTATGAGAAGGTATATATGTATAAGATAACATTTAGAGCAACCACAAAAGCACTATAAATGAAACATATCAAGAAAAAGACAAGTACCATAAAGCAAGCAGAAGGAAGATTTGATAAAGATAAAAGCAAAGGTTAAGGAAATTGAAAACAGGAAAACCATTGATAAAATAAAACAAAGACTTGGTACTTCGAAAGATCAAAAATCAGCAAACCTCCAGCAAGACTAACAAAGAAAAAAGTGTGAAGACACAAATTACCAACATGAATGAAACAATATCATTACAAACCCTGAACACATGAAAAGGGTAATTAAGGACTACTCTGAACAATTCTGTACACATGTGACAGCTTAGATAAAATGAGACAATTCCTTGAAAAAGATGAATTGCCTTACTTACCACTATGACATAGGTAATCTGAATAGCACTATGCTTATTAAGAATGTTGAATTCATAATTCAAAAACTCTCCAAAAAAGTAATTTCCAGGCCACAGTGTTTCTCTAAAGAATGCTACCAAACATTTAAAGAATTAACACCAACCAAACACAGTAACTTTCAGAAAATAGAAGAGAGAAACTTTCCCAACTCATTTTATTAAACTAAATATTAAACTAATATTTACCTGATAGCAAAATCAAAATCAGACAAAGACAGCACAGACAGATAGACACATATACACACACACTGCAGATCAATATCACTCATGAATAGAGATGCAAAAAACCTTAACAAAATATTAGCAAATAGAATTCAACAACATGTTAAATAATAATACACCATAACCAGATGGGGTTCATACCAGGGATGCAAGATTGCTTCAATATTTGAAAATCAATAAATGGTTTCTGCCATATTAATGGGCTAAAGAAGAAAAAATTTATATGGCATATCAATTAATGGCAAAAGAGCATTTGACAAAATTCAATTCATTCATGATAAAAATCTCTGAAGAGAAATAGAAGTAGAGGAAAACTTCCTAACTTTATAAAGAAAATCTACCAAAAACTTAGAGCTAACATTCTACTTAATGGTGAAAGACTGAAAGCTTTTCCCCTTAAATTTGGAATAAGGTACAAATGTTCACTCTCAACTCATTACTATAGTGCTAAAAATTTTAGCCAAGGAAATAGGGTTAAAAAAGGAAATAGAAAGCATATATATTAGAAAGGAAGAACTAAAGCTGCCCCTATTGACAGAGGACAGTGTTGTCTATACAGAAAATTGCCAGGAATTAACACAAAAACCCCTAGTAAGTGAATTCAGCAAGGTTTCAAGGTTCAGCAAGGATACAGGATAAATATACAAATGGCAAGTGCATTTCTATATACTAGCAATGAAATAATAGCCAACAAAATTTAAAATGTGCTAGCCATTTAACGTTTCTTTTTTTGAAAAAAGAGATACTTAGTGGTCAATCTAACAAAACCTATACAGGATTTATATGATGAAAGTTACACAAAACAGATGCAAGAAATATATAAGATTTAAATAACTGGAGAGATAGACTTTTTTCATGGATTGGATAACTCAAAATAATAAAGATACCAATTTCCCCAAAATTTATATTTAGGTTTAATGTAATTTCTTTCAAAATGTCAGCAAGGATGTTTTTGTAGATATTTACAATGTAATTATCAAATTTGTATAGAAAGGAAAAAGAACTAGAATAACTTACAGTAATTTTGAAAAACAAGATTAAAGTTGGAATAGCCTACCCAATTTCAAGTTTTCTATAATTACTATAATCCAGATTGTGGTACTGGTGGAGGGATAGAGAGTAGAGAAAAGGATTAACAGAACAGAATAGAGAACCCTGAAGTAGACCCACACAAATATGCCCAACTGATTTCTTTTTAAATTATTTCTCGGGCACCTGGGTGGCTCAGTGGTTTAAGCCTCTGCCTTCAGCTCAGGTCATGATCTCAGGGTCCTGGGATTGAGCCCCGTAGCAGGCTCTCTGCTCAGCTGGGGGCCTGCTTCCCTCTCTCTCATTGCCTGCCTCTCTGCCTACTTGTGATCTCTGTCTGTCATATAAATAAATAAAATTAAAAAAAATTATTTCTCAGTTGACTTCCGGAAAGGATGCCAAAGCAATTTCATGGAGAAAAAAATAGTCTTTTCAACAAGTTGTGCTGGCGCTATTAGACATCCACATGCAATAACAACAACAACAACAATAACAACAACAATAATAATAAGCTGCCTTAACTTAAGTGCTTTTCTGTACAAAAAGCAACTCAAAATGGATTATAGTCTTAAGTGGAAAGTATAAAACTATACAACGCTTAGGAAAATAAAATAGGAGAAAATCATCATCTGGGGCTGGGGAGTGTTTTTTGGTGTCAAAAGCATGACTCATGAAAGCGAAAGTTGATAAGTTGGACTTCATCAAAATTAAATAACTTTCTATTATAAAAGACTTTGTGAAGAAGATGAAAATGCAAGTTACAGAGTAAGAGAAAACATTTTCAACCACATATCTGATAAAGGAATGGTATCTAGAATAGATAAAGAACTCTCAAAACTCAACAATTAAAAAGCAAAAGAATCAATTAGAAGATGGCAGAACTCATGTAGAGGATATACAGATGGCAAATAAAACATGAAAAAGTGTTCAACATCCATAGCCATTGGGGAAATGCTAACCAAAACTAACATGGGATATCATTGTACACCTATCAGATATACTAAAATAAAAAAGTGAGAACACCAAATGCTGGTGATGATGTAGACAAACTGGAATCAGACATTGCTTGTGGGAATGGAAAGTGGTACAGCTACTCTGGAAAGCATTTTGGCAAAACCAGACATGTAACCACAACATGACCCAGCTGTCATTCTGCTAGGCATTTATCCTGGAAAAATGGACATTTATATTCACACAAATACCTGTACATGAATGTTTATTTATAATAGACAAATACAAAAAAGAACCCAGATGTCCTTCAACAGGTGAAAGGTTAAACAAACTTTGGTACATCCATACCATGGAACACTACTCAACAAATCATGTAGCAACCTGAAGAAGTCTCCAGAGAATTAGGCTGGTTGGAAAAAGCTAATCCCAGAAGATTATATACTGTGTCATTCCATTCATATAACATTCATGAAATTGGGAAAATTATGAAAATGGAAAACAGAGAAGTGGTTACCAGGGGTTAAAGATGGGATGGGAGGGAAGTGGATGTGACTACAAAGGGCAGCCTGAGGGATCACTGTGCTGAGGAAATGTTCTGTATCTTCACTGTTTTAATGACAATATTCTAGTTGTGTTATTTGACCATAGATTTCCAAGATGTTTTCATGGCGGAAGACTAGATAAAGAACACAAGGGAACTCTCTGTATATTTCTTAAAAATGTGTGTGAAACTACAATTATCTCCAAAAATTTTTAATTAAAAAAATATGTCATCAGACATGTCATCAGAAAAAAATGATAATGGACAAGCAACATTAAACATATATTCTGGCGGGATACTCTCTGTTTTTCATACACACACAGTCACACAACATGTGTGCACATATATTCACAAATATGATACTGGTTCCCTGGGAGTAGATTTTAATTCCTACTTGAGTGTTTCTGTGAATCTCTGACAATTTTCCATTTGGCTTTCTATATTCATTGATATAGACAAAATAAAAGCAAACTTGTTGTCTGTCCTTAGAGCCAAGATATCTTCTTTCCTTGACAATAATTCTTACAGTCTTTTGATTAAATGTACCTGAAAATGGGGGAAAGGAGTATTTATTTGTAGAGACAAATCCGAACCATTCGTTTGCACTCTGGGAGAGAACACAGAAGAACTGTGCTACTGCTTGACTTCTAGACCTTCTCAGCATCGGACCGGAAGCACTGATTTGCACTCTTGTGACAATCCTCCCTCCCAGTGGGAGGAGACATTCCTAAATGCACTGTAAATCCCATCCCATCAGTGCTGTGCCAGTGTCCCCAACACTCCCATTGGCCCTCTTTGCTAGCAGACATGTTGCAGGCTGTTTGTCTCCCGCTGGCCTCTAGGCCCACACAGTTGTCCAGCTGTCACGGAGCCTATTACACCAGATGAGGCTTCAGGTTCTTTCCAACCCTAAATGTTCAGGATTTGGTGAGAGCAGCTGCTCTGCTTTCTCTCTTCCTTAATCTCTCTGCTCTTGCCAGCACACTAGAAGCTGAAATTTTGACTTCTCAGTCATGACTTCATTCATCCCATTTTGGTCTGCCCCGGGTTCTGTTCCTGGCATTCCCATGTGTTCCCTGTGTTATGTGACTTGAACAAAGCATCCAGTCTCTCTGGATTTTTAAATGGGTGATAATAATAAAAGTAGCACCCACTCTGTCAACCTCAGCAGCGCAATGGTGAAAATCATATCAGATAGCACATGTGTAAGCTCAAGGTAGATATTAACATTATATAGTATCAGGTCTAGTGTTTAGAACTGATCCCGCCTTATGTCATAGCAAACTGGGGAGAAGGATCCCATGCTTTGCCCTTTGGCAGTCATATGTGTGACATTTCAGGATCCTGTGAAGTGGAGAGAGCACCAGGGAGGAAAGAGTCACTAACAGTGATCCAGGGCTACATTAAGTTCTTCACAGTGCTCTGGAATTTTATTTTGGTTTCTATTCCTGAAAGATTACTGCTCCCTCTCAGCTGCTCCTGTGTTTAATGTGCAAGCCACCTGACGCAGGAGAGCAAACACAGGCTCTAACCCTCGGATTGAATCCAGTCTGTCACTCACAGGCTGCATGACTCTAGACAACCCACTTAACCTCCCTGAACCTTAGTTTACTCTTCTGGAGAATGGCTATTATAATGCGTGTCTCAATTTTTATTTTGACAATTGAATAGAATGTGTGTAACTACCTATCTAGCTCAGTAACTGGCACAGGTAATAATTCATATTAACATGAATTCAATCTCATCTTTAAAAAAAAAAAAAGGTAAACAAAGAGATGAGATTATACCCAGTGTGGCTTTCTTTTGTTTCAGGGCTGGAAAAATGAGTAGGAGACCAGGTGTCTTCTACCTGGGATAGGAGATGATTGGAGGCTTCCCTTGGAATGTGCAGAAGGGCTTGGAACCCACCCCCATTCCACTCCACCTGACTAATCCAAATCCCTCTGTAATACTCCAGTGAGTCATGCTCTTCTCCAGAAAGCCTTCCTGGATCCCTCTCAGGAGGCCTACATTTACTTTCTCTGTGCTGCTTCTTCCACTGGTCCCTCTATTTAGTTAGAAAAATAGGTTTACTATTTGCCATCATATTTCATTGAAAGTCTCCCTCCATCTTGCAGTTAATAGTACACAAGAGGTGCATAATAAATAACTGTTGTGAAAACAACCACCAAACTTTTAATGTAAAAATTGATTCTCACCTTTTCCCTGTTTCCTAGGGCCCCAAATTAAGAGCTATTTTTGTTATTCGTGTGTAAATGTCAAACTGGAGAGAAGTGTGTTCCAAAGAGCAAGGGGTTGTCTGGCCTCATGGACTTTCAGTTTAATTTGTTACATAGACACAGCCACATTGATCAGTAAGGAGAGGTGGAAGGCTTGCGGGCATTTAAGAGAGCTTAGAGCAAGGAAGATAAACCAGAAGCAAAGGGAAGACAGAGACTGAGGAACTCCACGATGTCAGAGATGGTAAGTCAGGAGAGATTCAGTAACAGTCATCATGGAGAAAGCACATCTTTCAGCAGTTTGAAAGGGCAGCCAAGAAGTAATTGCATATATATATATATATATATATATATATATATATATATCTCAATCATCTGGAACTCATTCATTCGAGCCCCAATTTAGATACTTGTCTTATCTCTTATTATTTTCTAATTGGGGTATAATTCTTAGTTACCACTGTCACAGGCAAAGTATTTATAATGTATTCATAATATGAAAACTTAATACTAACCATCCAGAGATCTGACATTCGAGCAGAATTGGGTTAAAATTTTAGAATCTTCTTGCTTTCCTCTTTCTCTTGTCCTAACTGGGATTGACATTCTTTCCCAAAGTTCATTACTTTGGTGCTTAAATCATGGTTCATCATGTTTTCCTGTTTTTATTTTGTTTTGTTTTGTTTTCAGTTTTCATGTCAATAATACTTTATAGCCCTTCTAATAAAAAAACAGTTTCCCCTTCTTTGGTTTAGAACATCTATGTAATTTAAGATTTTTGAAGTGTGGGTGTTGAAAGTTCAGAAAGTACATAGAGATTAAAATATAATGGCATATTGGGACATCTAGACCATTGGAGACATTAGTCACTTTACAGCCTTAATTAGTTGGCATATGAAAGGAGAAGATAAGACTCTGAAAACAAGGAACATAAATGGTGCCCTCTATTCCTCTATTGTTAATATCTTCAGTTGTTTCTTATGCGATGTGTATTGTTTTGGTAATGCAAAGTAGAAGGGGTGGCTTTGAATTAGGAAGACTGAATTATGTTTGTAGGAATGGTTTGGATAAAATGTTATTTTTCTTTTGGGTATTATAAGATAGTCTTTGGAATAATATCTATAGCTTATTTATTTTCAGTTTTCAATTGAATAGTTACTGAAATTGTGCTATGTGCCCAGCACTATTAGAAGTTCAGAAATAAAACAATAAGACTCCTCTACCATCTAAGAATGTATGGTTTCTCAGAGAAATAAAATACAATGGAACCATGAGATAGGTGATGTGGTCAAAGCTTCAGTGGAGGTATAGACAGGGAAGACCTCTGAAATAAGGTACTCAGATCTTATTGGGGATCAGATAAAAACCTTCATAAGAAAGGTCCCTCTCTGATGTGATGTCTTTAGTTTTAATTGTAATAGTGTTTCCCTAGTAAATCATTTACTCATTTATAAATTCCAACAAACATTTATAAGGTGCTTACTATGGTCTGGGCCAGGCCTTGGAGATTCAGAGATGGTGTAGGCACCTTGCATGCCTGCCAGGAGGTTCCAGTCAAGTTCAGCAGAGAGACAACCTTCAGGTCACTGCAGTTCAGGATGTGCTGGGTGTTGGAGGAGCACAAGCAGAGTGACTCATGCAGGCCTGTGGGTAGGAGAGATTTTCAGAAAGAGGTGATATCTGAGCTGGTCTAGGAGGAAGCTCTGGCATTAACCAGGGGAAGCGGGATGGAAGGGACATTTTCAGGCAAAGGGAACAACTGTACGTGCCAAGTCCCATAGGCAAGAGAGAGCAGAGCATATTTAGGCTATGTACAAAAAACATACTGGAGAGAGGAAATGATAAGTAGATGAGATTGGAAATCTCAGCAGAAGGCTGACTTTATTCCAAAGGCAAAAAATAGCAACTCCAACCATGCCATTCTATTGCTTAAAATCCTTCCGTTATTTCCTGTTATCTATGGACTCAAGTGTTTGGGAGTACATGTATATCCATGTATCTGTGTGTCTCTGCATATTTGAGGGTGTGTATATTAATAACATGTTGTTGTTTTTTTTCTATATTGTGTGATACTTTGACATGTTGGGGCCTTGTGGACCCCAGGAGAGACTGCCCATCCTAGGGTTAGCTAACTCCTAGAGATAGCAAACAACAAGCATAATTTTGATATGTAAACCAACCAACAATATCCCAACCATCTCTTTTATCACGGTCTCAGATACCAAGTCAATGCTCTTTCCACCCTGAATCACTACAGGGCCAGGTACCAGACAACTAGGGACCACCCCTATAGCTCAGAGCCTGCCAAATTAGTCAAACTGGCTAGAATTTTACTTAGTGTACCAACGCTTTCTTGCTCATTCTTTCCTCTCATCTTCTTCCAGCTCCTGACCAAGCCGGGTGCCCTGCATGGTGTGGCATGATCCCTCCTCTTGGGAATTGAACAACAAACTGTCTTTTCAATAGCAGTTGTCTCCAGATCTGTTGACCTCACCATTCCTGATTAAAACAAATCCTGGGTCATTGTAATTCAGCATGGGGCACTAAAGGGGACTGACGTGGCTAGGTTTGTGCTATTGGAAGGTCACTCTGGTATCTTTGCAGGTGAAAGTGGCACAGGAAGAGCAGTTAGGAAACTGTGGAGGTAAGGCAGGGAGATGGCAGGGCCTTCCAGAGGCAGTGGCCATGGGAGTAGAGGAAATATGCTAGGAGACAGCTCCTTGGTCAGGACGTGGGGCTGAGAGATCATATGATTGACTAGATATGGGCTGTGAAGGACAAGGAAGACTTGAGATGACTCCTTGTTTGAACACCTGGGTGGATGTGGTGCCATTTGTCGAATTAAATACTTTGAGAAGAGCAGGTCTGGGATTATGGAGTGGAAAGATGATAGGCTCAGTTTCTGACATATGGTTTAAATGGGCCTTTGGGTCTGACCAAATGTGAGTTTGGATAAATGTGTCTGGAGTTCAGGAAAGAAAGCTGTGTTGAACTAGAGCTTTAATGCCATTGGCATAAAGAATAAAACTAAAACTGTAGGAATAAATGAGGCCCTCTGAGGAGAGGGAAGGAAAGGCAAAGCAGAAACCTAGAGAGAAGCAAGATTTGAGGGAAGGACAGAGGGAAAGTGGTCTCAAAAGAGCCTGGGAGACTAGGACCCAACAATGTCAATGGCACTGGATAAAAGGCAGGGCTAAAAACGTCAGAAAATGTCCAAAAGTAAGCTGGAGTCTGAAGACATATTAGAGAAGCTGCTTGTGAATTATTTTTATGGCACATCCTTTATACACAGACCCCCAAATTCAGTCCTGTGAGAGTAGGAGCTGAGGCAAGCACAAGAAATGCAGGACTATTCTCTTAAACATGCCATCTACAGAGTCCATTTCTAAACAGAAGGCAACTGTGATATTTTACGTTTCAACTTCCACTGAATCTCCCTTTAGGCTACATGACTGCTATTCCCATTAAGGAGGGAAACCACTGATTTTGTGTACACTCAGCCTGTCTTGTCTTTAAAACTGCGTAAATGCAGTAATGACAGAGAGGGGATAAAAATCAGTTTATAAACAGTGCATTCACTGTCTCACTGATCTATCATGTAGCACTGAGTATAACACATCACAGTCTTCTGGCATAAAGGTGGATGCCTCTCTCTCATTTCAACAGCCTCAGGGACTGTGAGAAAGACAGCATGTACTCCCTGTGGTCGTCGAGGGAACTGTCCATGTTGAAGGTTATCTAACACCAGACTTCCTTTGTTTTTTTTTCTTCCCCCAAAATGGACTTAACTTTTCTAAAGACTTTGGAGAACGCTAATCTGGGTACTGTTGGGTGGATTGTGAGAAAAGGGCTAACAGATCTGAATGTGGAATCACAGTGACTGGCGTATGGTTAGGACTCAGTCAGTGTTTGTGGAAGGAAGGATGGAAGGAACCAAGCAAGCAAAGCAGGACTGCACATTTCCCACATGCAGTGGATGAAGACCTTGTTATAGCTTTATTACTTACTGATTCCCTTCTCCTCTCCACTCTTCCTTCTATAACGCACAGTTCTCTTGGCAATTTTAACCATCTTTTTCTCCACCAAGAACCTTTTTTTTTAAATTTATTTTTTTAATTTTTTAATTGTTTATAAACATATTTTTATCCCCAGGGGTACATGTCTGTGAATCGCCAGGTTTACACACTTCACAGCGCTAACCAAAACACATACCCTCCCCAATGTCCATTACCCCACCCCCCTTTCCCGACCCCCTCCCCCCAGCAAGCCTCAGTTTGTTTTGTGAGATTAAGAGTCACTTATGGTTTGTCTCCCTCCCAATCCCATCTTGTTTCTTTTCTTCTTTTTCTACCCCCCTAGTCCCCCATGTTGCATCTCCACTTCCTCATATCAGGGATATCATATGATAGTTGTCTTTCTCTGATTGACTTATTTCACTAAGCATGATACCCTCTA
>PISX010020461.1:0-35756 GCA_004024625.1 Mellivora capensis | reverse complement strand
TGGAATCCCAATTATTCTAATGTTGTTTCGTCTTATGGTGTCACTTATCTCTCGAATTCTCCCCTCGTGGTCCAGTAGCTGTTTGTCCCTCTTTTGCTCAGCTTCTTTATTCTCTGTCATTTGGTCTTCTATATCACTAATTCTTTCTTCTGCCTCATTTATCCTAGCAGTAAGAGCCTCTATTTTTTATTGCACCTCATTAATAGCTTTTTTTATTTCAACTTGGTTAGATTTTAGTTCTTTTATTTCTCCAGAAAGGGCTTTTATATCTCCAGAGAGGGTGTCTCTAATATCTTCTATGCCCTTTTCAAGCCCGGCTAGAACCTTGAGAATCGTCATTCTGAACTCTAGATCTGACATATTCCCGATGTCTGTATTGATTAGGTCCCTAGCCTTTAGTACTGTCTCTTGTTCTTTTTTTTGTGGTGAGTTTTTCCGCCTTGTCATTTTTTCCAGATAAGATTATACGAAGGAGCAAATAAAATACTAAAAGGGTGGCAAAGACCCTAGGAAAATGCCCTTTAAAGAAAAAATTGAATTAACTGCAAGACTAAGGAATCATGGGGAGAAAGCCATGAATTCCGCGCATTGCTTTCTCCTTCTCTGGAGTTCCGCTGCTCTCCTTGTTAAGTGAACTTGGTCTTGGCTGCATTTCTTTTGATCTTCTGGGGGAGGGGCCTGTTGTAGTGACTCTCAAGTGTCTTTGCCCGAGGCAGAGCTGCACCGCCCTTACCAGGGGCCGGGCTGAGTACTCCGCTCGGTTTCGCTTTTGGGAGCTTTTGTTCCCTGAGCGCTTTCCGTAGAGTCCGGAGGACGGGAATGAAGATGGCGGCCGCCCAGTCTCCGGCCCGGAAGAGCTGAGATTCGGGGCTCCACTCCTCAGAGAAAAGCTCCGGCTACTCCCATCTCCCTCGCCCCTGGCCGTGCTCTGAGCTCACCCAGCCCGTGACCGGTCCAAGGTAACCCCGAGCTGAGAGCTCAGTCCTCGGCTCCGTCTCTGTAGCCGGCTTCCCGCTCCGATACCTGCGAGCTCTGCGACACTCAGACACCCCCGATCCTTCTGTGACCCCGCGGGACCTGGGGCCACGCTGACCCCACGTGGGCTTCACCCCGGTTTAGCCTCTGGAGCGATGTCCCTCCGTGGAGCAGACTTTTAAAAGTCCCGATTTAGTGCTCCGTGGCTCCGCCGCTTGCCGGGAGCCGGCCCCTCCCCCGCCCAGCGACCTCTTGTTTTAGGACTGAAGAATGTTTATCTTGAAGAAGAAATATAAATGCTTATTTGGATAACAGGGGTTCCCTAAGTGCCTTCTGAACGAAGGAAGGGATGAGTAAGCCAGAGGCGATGAATAAATGAACAGACCTTTTCACGCAGACGCTCCCTGACTAGCTGACTCTCTGTCCTTTCCCTTGCTGGTTTTGTCTTATTTTCCAGTGCCTCCAAGCCAGACCTTCTGCTGGCATATGTGATAATTAATTCACGGTCATGGGAAGAGGTGTGAGTTCCTGTCCCTTCCACGTGGCGTATGCAATGAAACATCAGCTTTAGGGTAACAGAAGTTTAACCCAAAGAAAGATGTGCTGGGAGATCTTTGGCCGTAGCTGGGTGCGGTGTTCATTCCTCAGTGACTCGTGTGCCTCCCGCGCTCACTCTGCACTCGTGTCTGCCCGCCGCGGTGTGTGTCCATGGTTAGATGTGAGTCCGGGCCTAAAGCCAGTTCATCTGCTGGGTATTAAATAAGTTAAATGTTGGGAATTGGTCAGAATATGACGATATAGGAACTGAAATTCTTGGTGAATGTGAAGTGTACCCCTGAATAGTTACAGTATTCTGTGCCGACTGTAACTAGTCGGAGAAGCACTAGTGAACATTCTCAAAATAAATACAGCCAAAACTTATGGCCAATTCACTAAAAGCTGTTATTATGTGCTTACGTAATTTTCTAAAGCATATTTTGGTTGCTGGATTTTTTTTCATATGGACTGACAAAGCACAGTGAGGAGACAAAATAAATTGTGCCGCTGTTACTTGAAGTACATGCTAATATTTTGCAAGAGCACACTTTTTTTGTTGTTTTTAATCATCTCATTAGGACATAATGATCTTCTTCCAGCTGAGGTGTCTAATTACTGTCATATCCAATAGTCTCTTAATTGGTGAAAATAAAGCAAAAAGCCACCATGGACACATCTTGACTATATTCTCATTGCATAGAAATGGAGTAGACACAGGGTAATTGTTAATTACATCTGCGGAGCATTGCCTGTAATCTTTACTGAGTTCATTTGCTTTTCTTTTCATAGAAACAACAGCAAAACCATCTGAAACATCTGTATGGCTCTTTTTTTGCTAGATACCTCTCCATTGTTTGAAAGCAGGATTGAGATTCCATCAATCACAGTTCACAAATCTGAAAAAATAGATGAATCGTCTTTGTAGATTCAATCTTGATATTCAAAGCTGAGACACACATCCTTCCTCAGTAACGTTTAGTGTCTGACCCTCTCTTCATGAGCATTTATTTCATGTACAGCCTTCCGCTTCTGTTATTAAACTGGAGGTCATCCTTAAAAATACTTTTATGTTTAAAAATTTATGTATACATTTGGCATTTAAATATTTGATATGTAAATACAAATTTAAAGGCACTATTTAAATATAGTCAGGGTTCTAGATATTTATTTATTTACTTAAAGATTTTACTTATTTATTTGATAGAGATTACAAGTAGGCAGAGAGGCAGGCAGAGAGAAAGGGGGAAGCAGGCTTCCTGCTGAGCAGAGAGCCCGATGTGGGGCTCGATCCCAGGACCCTGGGATCATGACCTGAGCTGAAGGCAGAGGCTTTAACCTACTGAGCCACCCAGGCACCCCACGGTTCTAGATATTTTAAAAAATAAAAAAAATAAATTTTTGTTAACATATAATGTATTATTTGCCCCAGGGATACAGGTGTGTGAATCATCAAACACACTTCACAGCACTCACCATAGCACATACCCTTCTCAATGTAGATATTTTTAAACTTTATGTGTACATATATTAAAGTATTTATATCAATTAACATATATGACATACACTATTTTACAAGGACCATTAAAATATTTTTAAAAGAGACACTAAAACAGTTTGTAAAGCACAATACGCCGCCCTATGCCAGATTTTGGACTTAGAGGCTTTGCCTCACTCAGGAACTGAAGTCATGGGTTCATTTTCCCCATCAGTGTGATAGTGTCTAGTGTAGGATTTCCCTAGGGCTCTGGGATAGGAATGCAAGAGCCATTTCAACACAGATTCCGTCAATCTTCTTTACACCTTTCTGAGTGATATGTTTTCATGACCTCCCTCTTTAGTCCCCATCACCCCACTGTCTTTAGTGGGCATTCGGCTGACTTACCTTTCCCCAACAGTGTCTGGCTATTTAGTTAATTTCTCTGTAAAATTCATTTATCTTATGTGTTTAGAGGGTGTTAAATGATAATTGGAGTATCACTGTAAGAGCAGACCGAGACAATGTTTTCAGGATCTTCTGACACCCAATGCACAGTAGACACATACGGAAGTGCAAAGAGTTTTACAGAGTATAAAATAAATCTTCTTCAATAATTTCTGTTTAGTTATTTAGCTAACTCTGCTGCCTCCAAACCCAAGGGCAGCATTCTCTTTGTTTCTTCATATAATTTGTATTCTTCCCTGAACTTCTCAATAATTACTATCTATTCTTTTAAGATCTTGAGCTTTTTGATAGTACTCTTCAATAGAACATGCTAAATAATACACAGAGATTTATTTCTCGGGCAATGACTGTCAGAGTCACATGTGTTTTTAGTTCTGTCACATCTGACATTTCTTGAATCAAACCCTTAGACCTGGTCACCTTACGTTTTGTCTCGAAGGCATTTTTGTCTGCCGTCCTTGTGCACAGTGGCATTTCTTCTCGGGAACGAGGACTTCTATAATTAGTTTATACATTTTCCTTCTCTTTTTTCCCCCTTAGAGTTGTTCTCTTTATATATATTTTAAAGCTGAAGGATCGTAATTGTTGGTGGCTAGGAAGAAGCATCCATTCCAGAATCAGTCATTACCTTCCAGATTAGAGCAAACAGCTGTGAGTTTCCCAGTCCCGGGACCTTGTTCACCTCGTCAGCAGGGGTGAGCTGCTGCACCTGCCACCCCTGTGGGGCGAGACCGTCAGTCTGAAATGCAACTGCATTTTTCCAGAATTAGTGCAAATGATCTATAGTTTCTGTAATACAAAACAGAAAATTATCTTACTGGTCATTAACCACATTCCCTTAGGTTAATGATCAAGTCTTATGCTCCGTTCCCTCTGTTACTTTATTTCTTTATTTCATTGGCTAAATCTGCAGTTGTTTGTTCTCTCTCTTTCTCTTAATTCAATGCCGGTCCTTTTAAGAATGTCTCATCATCATGGTTGAACCTTGACCTTGGAGTCAGATAGTTCTGAGCTTTTTCCCTAACCCTACAAACTATGACATCTTGGGCAAGTTATTTTATGTTTCTGAATCATATTTTTTAATCTGCAAAATGATGAAAATAATTATAATAATTCCTCCGTCAAAGGCTGGATGTCAGGATTAAATGATGGCTTTTTGATTTCTATTCTTTTTTTTTTTTTAAAGATTTTATTTATTTATTTGACAGAGATCACAAGTAGGCAAGAGAGGCAGGCAGGGAGAGAGAGGAGGAAGCAGGCTCTCCGAAGAGCAGAGAGCCCGATGTGGGGCTCGATCCCAGAACCCTGGGATCATGACCCAAGCCGAAAGCAGAGGCTTTAACCCACTGAGCCACCAGGCGCCCCTGATTTATATTCTGATAGCAACAAAATCCCAGGGTTAAAAAGAACCTGAATTTTGCCTTCAGAGATTTACAGGTTGGTGGCAACTTATGATTTAATTATCCATTATGAAGGTGCTTAAGCAGCATGGCGGCCCTCCTTAGGGCAGGAGCAGGCACAGCCCATCTCCTGATGCACTCCCCTTCCTCATGAGCTCTGCCTGTACTTGTTACGGCCAGATCTGGAAAGCTCCACTCTTGTGCCCCATAGTCATTTCACAGGGCAGCCTTCTGCCATCATTCTGGAAGAACATACGGTCAGGCTCCCCCATACACTTCCCCCCGAGGGAGTGTTTGCAGACGCTGGCGCCTCGGACCAGACTGAGCATCAGCAAGTCGCCACGTTCACTTGAGAGATGGCATCAGGTTCGGGGCTGCCCTGTCTCTGCCTCTGTGTTTCCAGCGCCCCAGGAGCTGGTTCCCTTGATGTCAACACCCATAAGCTCTCTCGTGGCTGGATCCCTTCTAGGACAAGGAACCTGAGCATTTCGTCCAAGCCTCTCGATAGCACAATGGTCCTCCTTTTGTTGAGTTGAAATTTGCTTTCCTTTAGCTTCCAGACTTGGTCCTGATTCTATACTTGAGACCAAATAGAGGAACTTGTATCCTTACACAGACTCCTTCATATAGTTGAAGATTTTCCGTCTCATCATGCCTGCGTAGTCTCTCCGCACACTTAGATAAATCAATCTGTTCGTTTGCACATTTGCTCGGGCCCCGCTGGGTACTCAGTGCTGATGACCAAACCAGGGCACAGTCGGTCCTTGACCTTGGGGTCCTGGCTTCATTGTGACATATTCCTCATGTGGTGTGGTTTTAACATCCCATCTTCAGTCTGGCCGTTTTCCTCGAAGTGTCTTTCGGGTCACGCGTCCTTCTTGAAATGCGGTGCCTTGGTGCGCGAGGTGTGCTCTGCTAGTACAGGGTAGGCGAACTCCCGTTGATGCTGAGCGGTAGAGCTGCTACACATTTAAGATAATATTGACTCTTTTGATGGTCACGTGTGGTGGATTTATGTGAGAGCTGTTGTCAGTTAATACGTAATCTCCTGCGTCCTTCTACTTTTCCTACTTGTAAAGCTGTTTTTTTTTGGGGGGGTGGGGGAACTCCAGCACAGTTAGTCTATTAAACTTCAGCTCGATAAGATCAGCACCTGGTGCCAAACTAGCTGAATTTTATATTCTTCTCCTGTCACCCAAATATTTGAGAAGCAATAACCTGCTTTAATTTATCCATGCCACCGATGCAGATGAAGAGCCCAGTGCTATACAAACCCCGGTAGCGAGAGCAGAGCTTTGCTTACTAGTTCTCTCCTCATTCATCCGTATATGGTCCTGGTGGTCCTTAAATAATACTTAATGACTCCAGCCATCTTACAGTTCCTTTGCCAGTAGATATGGTAAAGGGATTTACCACTTTGTTTCCCCAGCGAGGCCTAATGTTCACAGTAAGTTTTGATCTACAAGAATCGAAACCAAATCAAACCAGTCTATTTCTTAAGGGAATCTATCCGAGTCAATTACGACTGTACTCCATACTATACGTCTGCCCCTTGCACGTAACGTGGGGTGCATGTGGCATTGTTAGGACTGTAGTCCAAGTGCACAGTTTTCTTACTGAACTTATGTACGTACCATGATTTATTGAAAATGTTACCTCATTCAAGATTTAGTATAAAATCTTGAGTGAATTAAGCATTCGTATTATTGAGATGTAAATTGGACAGATTGGAATATAGCCCTTGTTCTTTTGGAAATAAAAATGCTAAGATGAAATATTGCTAATCTAGATAGTAATATAATCCATTATGAAAATTTACTATGATTTTGCTCCTACTGGCTATGTTCTTATTGTATTGAGGGAAAGCTTTCTGTGAGGGCATCAAATACCTTAGGATACTTTTCACTTTGCAAACCTAACTTTACTCTGTTGCTATGGTTACTGTGATACCACAGGAAATCCTTCATTTATGTATAAATTGTTTTATAGCTTAAAGTTACTTGTTAATATTCGAAAGTCTGTGAACCTGGTGAGGAATTATATGGCAGGACACATCCATGCAGGATCGCCTCCATGAAATAGTGATGTCTCAACAGTGTGGTGGCACACTCATTATAAACTTACTAGGGAACAGGATTGCTAGCACTGTTCTTACAAATAGAATCTGCGTACGGGAGGACTGTGGTGTCCTCCCGTTAAGGGCTGGTTCCTGGAGCAAGCTTCCTGGGTTCAGATCCTGCCTCTGCCACTGACCAGCTGTGTGACCCTGGGGGGTTCACATCATTTTTGTCTTCACTATACCATCGCTAACTGGGACTGACGGCAGGGCGTGGCTTACAAAGTTTTTGTGAGGTATTCCATAAATAGGTTAATATTTGCAAAGCACTTATTTTATCTTTTTCCTGTCTTATTATTAATTAGTAGTAGTAGTAGTAAATAATAGGAACATAACGTAAGATCTAACCTCTCAGCAAATTTTTCAGTATATAATACAGTACCGTAACTGTGGTCACTGTGCTGTGCCGTGGGTCAGTAGAAGTTACTGATCTAGTATCAGCTTTGTACCTTTTCTCCCTACCCCCCAGCTCCTGACCATTTTGCTGCTTCTGTGACCTCTTGGACAGATACATCATCTATACCATATCATGTTTTCTTTGTCCATTCATCCCTTGATAGACATGTAGGATGCTTCTGTGTCCAGGCTGCTGGGAATAATTTTGTAATGCACAGGAGTGCAGATCTTTCTTCAAGGTCTTGATTTCAGTGCTTGTGGATAGAAACTCACAAGTGGGATTGCTGGATCCCACAATAGTTCTGTAGTTTTTGGTGGAACCTCCAGACTTTTTTTTTTCCATAGTGGCTACATCACTTTACATTCTCACCAACTGTGTACAAGGGCTCCCTTCTCTCCGTGTCCTTGCAGAGCTTTTAGAACAGTGCCTCGCAGGGTGATGGGGTCAGTGCTACGGGAGTGGTAAGTAGCCTTCTTAGAGTTGCTGCTCCTGTTGTAACAGCTCCCTTTCTCGTCCTCGTTTCATGCATCAAATATTTTCAGGAAATAAGTGAAATGCTAAGAATATTCAAAGTACTACCATGAAATATGGAATTTCAATCACTTTTATTTCTTTTTTTTCTTAAGATTTTATTTATTTATTTGACAAAGCGAGAGAGACCACAAGTAGGCAGAGAGAGAGGGAGAAGCAGGCTCCCTGCCGAGCAGAGAGCCCAATTCGGGGCTCGATCCCAAGACCCCGAGATCATGAGCTGAGCCGAAGGCAGAGGCTTAACCCACTGAGCCACCCAGGCGCCCAATCACTTTTATTTCTAATAATATCCATGTAATTATGTATAATGATCTAATTTTGATTTTATTTAATGTCTGTGTTTGTGAATTTAAGAATGCTGAACTTTGATATGTTATGACTATCTGCCATTTATTCTGTTTTAGGATCTTTCCAACGTGACTGATACTAATCTATTGAATAGATTGCACAGAGATAAATAAGATTTTTTTTTTTTTTTTTGCAATTAAAGAGAGTATGTTAGTTCTGCTTCAACTGGTGTATTTGTATGACTGTTTTTAAAAAATGTGGTAACTTTTTCAAGGTGGTTGGTTTGGGGGTAACATACATAACAAAGGAAAAAAGAAATTCAAGTGTTTCCAAAGTTCACATTGAAGTTTGGCTAAAATGTTGGTTTTGTTCCTTTTAATGGTGAGAGATTACTGGGAAGGCAGGTTGAGGCCAACACACTGCCCGTGCCTCATTCCATTCGTGACATTGGTCTCTGAGGACAAAGGACAATCACAACTCTGGAAGTGAATTTAGCATCATATATGAAATCAGCTCTTTTTACCCCTTCACTTTCTCAGACCGCTCTTACTCACATTTAAACTGTATGGATCTGCCCTCATAAGAGAAAGGTAATTCTGGGGCTCAGCTTCCTGCTCAGGATTCATAGATTACCTCTTCTGTTTTACCAAGGAAATGAAAAGAATCGTGTGGAAACTTTGTCTTCCTGATACCAAGCAAATAAAGCTACCTCACTCATCCTAGCTTTCTTGCTTTTATAAAGGTGAACCTCCCATTGGAGCTTTGGAGCTCATCACTTCCAGATTAAGAACTCTTAACAGTATAGAAAATCCTTGATTTTCTTCTGTGTTCAACCTCTTGCTATCAACTGGATGTTCTTCATTTTCTCATAAACAGACCTAAGTTTCTCCTATTAAAAAAAAAAAAACTTCATTTAATTAATCTTTCCCTCTGGAAACTGTTTTCTTTTCTCACCTCAACAGTATGAAACTTAGGGAATGAGTTAGGTTTTACCTGTGGCCTCCCTTGATTTGTCTCTTTTGTACTCACATGCTTTCTAACCCCATCGCTAGACAATATTAGCTCTTGCTAAGGTTACCAATGTCATTTTAGCAACTTTTAGCATCCTCCTTTTCTCTAAGCTTCCATGACATGAGCTCCCCTACCTTTCTGGCCGCCTCTTTTTCTGTCTTTGTAGCTCAAATACGCTCTCTCTCAGGGATGTTACCCATGTCTGCGCTATCAGTTTCTGGCTGTGCTCCAGTGACTCAAGAGTTCAGCTCTGTTGTATGTCACTTACACTGCTCTGTACTCTCGACCTATATATCCATTTGCCTTTGTGACTTCTACACTTGGATGTCCCAAAGGTACCTCAGACCCCACATGTCTAAAACTAAATTCAGGACCCCCTCCCACCTACCTGCTTTCAAGGGTCCTCTTCTAGTGTTTCCATTTCAGTAAATGACTGAGCTGTTCAGCCATTTGGCTGGGAGCCTGTCTTGCAACCTCTCCTTACCTGAGTTATCTCTCTTTGCATTACCAAGTCTTGTCAATTTTACTTCCATCTCTGAGTTTCTCTGGCTTACATATGACCATCCCAGGTCCAGTCACCCATCTTTTCTTTACTTGACTACTGATTCTTCTTCAAATATTCTGTTCATTGTAGGATAATTGGACTTCCTAAGTGTAAATCTTATCTTAGAGGAAAGGTTTTGCTGGACAGTCTTGTAATCTACCATTCACAAGAAACTTAGAATCTGTACATTTGTTTATTTTTTAAAGATTTTATTTATTTATTTGACAGACAGATCACAAGTAGGCAGAGAAGCAAGGCAGAGGTTGGGGAAAAGCAGGCTCCCTGCTGAGCAGAGGACCCTGAGATCATGACCTGAGGCAAAGGCACAGGCTTAACCCACTGAGCCACCCAGGTGCCCCAGAATCTGTACATTTGAATTCAGTGGTATTTCAGTTATACAAAGTTTTTCCCACTTTATATATACATATATATACTACACATATAAATAAAATATTATCATTTTATGAGAAAATACATTTTAGAGTCTAAATAATTGTCTTAAATTTGAATGTTTAAAATATAAGCCATTGGCAAGTTTTAGCCAATCTTTATTTCTGGTTTAACTATCTTAAATTGTCTACACTAGAAATTGTAAATGTTTGTACAAGGCAGCGTGATATGAATATATCATTTTGACATATTTGTTTTCTTTCTAGCTGTTTATTTGGTGTTTGAGGTAATAAATCATTGATCCAGTACTCCACATTTATGTGTATATAAGTATATAGATAAATATTCCTTGCCCCTTTTTTTATCCTATTTCTTTAAGGTACCTTCTGCCTGTGGTAATTCATTTTTTAGTGTGTGACATCGATCTGTTAAAAGTCAATTTACACAGTTTACTTCACGATTTGGAGCTTTTAGATAGGATGTTTTGAGTTGCTGATAAAGTAAGGTAGAGTTTTAATTTAATTTATTGAAATTATACCAAGGAATTGAGATACTAGGTTTCTGGTCCTATAGAAGCTAGTTGATGTTAAATAAAATCCCACTGCTCTTTAATTCCATGGCTAGAAGGACACTTAGGTCCATAAAGCTATCAGTAATTTTAGTAAACTCTCCCTTGGGTTTTGGTGTTAAACAATTAAGGGGCCGGGGAGGGGGGCAGTGGGAGACCAAAACCCGTGAACAAGTAGGAAGGCTAATCTTGTCTATTCCTATTGGACCTGAAGGCTTTTAGTCTATATTTTAGCCTCATTTTTAGGGTAAGAGAGTTTAGCAAAAAACAATCTGTACCCGGTGTATTGGAAATGTATGGAGCTGTAAGTGAAGGACCCTTTATCACTACAAAAGGATACCGAAAAGATCACTTTGGACAAGTGGCACTTCCTGATTCAGAGTGTTTGGATCAAACGTCAGGGCATTGCGTTCATGTAGGACGGAGGGAAAGGCTGCCCAGGTGAGCCGAGTGTGCGCGCCCGAGAGAGGGCATGTTTCCTAACCAGTTGCGCTTCTGCTGCAGGCTGAGAGATAGTGCTAGTGGGAATCAGTTTCACCATTGACCTGGAAGATAATCCTTTCTGTGACAGTCTTGTCCGGGGGTTTCTACTGTCGGAGGAGAAAATGAATGGCAGCGTCGAAGGGAAAAAGGAGGGGCAGAGGACTGGGGCCGGAGGAGGAAGCACCTTTACCACTCACACGGGCTCACGCTCCAGACTTTGTCCGCGGGGTGAGGGGTGGGAATAAAACCTTTACCCCAAAAAGACTGTATTTCAGGAATTGCCAGAACTGTGCTCCAGAACTTACAAATCAGTCGTGTTTATTATTCCATATGGGAAATAAGAAAATGTATGGTAGATGATAATTTGCCTGGCTGTTAAGGGGTCTCGAGTGTTTTTCAGCCATTTTCTGTATTTTGCGATCGTCTGGCCGTGGAAGGCAAGCTGCGGGGCGGAGGAAACCGGGGGACGCGCGGTGTTCGGCTGGGATGGGTTTTACTTTGTACCCGCCGTGAAACGAGTGAGGATTACCACAGTGCCCCAGGGCATACACAAGGAGACGGGTGCTGGGACGCCTTTAAAACGGTGCAGGGCGATTCTTTCTGAGCTGGAGAGGAAGATGGATTTGGCATTTCACATCCGGATGGACTAAAACAGGTGCTGTCCGCGTGCCGGGAGTGGCGCCGAAGCTTTCTGGTGAGACGGGCAAGGCTGTGTGGTCTGGCAGGTGCAGCGGGCGCAGCGGTGACTCCGGCCTGCGGGTCAGGGCTCAGACAGCAGCCGGCGGGGGTGTGCGCTCGGGAAGGGGCCGCACACACTCTCGTGGTGTGGGAGGGCCTCCCCCTGGCAGCCGCACACCCTGAAGGGTCTGAACTTTCTCTTTTGAATACCTCGTGAACACTCCTGATAACCTCTGTCTTCTTAGATCGAGTCTGTCGTGGGGCCTGGCACATCTCCCTTAGATGGTTTCCTGAGAGGTTACCCAGCTGCCTTAGGGTCCCTCCAGAACTGTGACAGGTGTGACCGGGTGCTGGTGTCACTCGCACCGCTTTCCAGGAGGCTCTGCTCTGCAGTGGCTCATGACTTTTGGTCATCTGAGTCAAAACGAGATGGAAGGCCAGCTCTGGGGAGGGGAGTTGTGAAACCTTCCTTCTGCTTTTGTAATCTCAGTGTCTTTTCCTTTTTATCCTTTCGGTAAGTTTAGAAAAGGTTTTGGTTTGTTTTTAGCTTCACTTGGAGCAGGCCTCTGCAAACCTTTTCTGTAGGGGACACGTAGCAAGTATTTTCGGCTTTGTGGGCCTTAAAAGTCTCCGTCCCAGGTACTTAGCTCACCTGCTGGAATGTGCCACCAGTCCTAGACAGTGCGTAACAGGCGGGGTGGGGGCTGGCTTCCAATAAAACTTCAGTTTCCAAGCCAGGAGCCCTCTGGATTCGGTTTGCGGGCTGTAGTTTGCCAACCACGGACGTAGAGGAAAAGCCGAGGGTAACAGGCGTGTGTATTTGATTCACATTTTTCAGAGATTAAGGGCTGGAAGACTGTGGTTCCAGTTGATGTAATTTAGTAGCAAAATATGTAGAAATTCACCCGCTGTCATTTTCTAGGTGTTACCTGCCCGTCTTACGGGATTCTCTACAACCTTCCTAACTCACAGCCGAGAACTCTCACTCAGCGGTCACTTATACAGACAGGGAAATTGTCCCCGAGCTGTCCACATTCATGAGAAAAACCCCGCGAGCCAACGAGCAAATACTTTGTTATGTGTAAAAACTAAAATTTGACATAACAGCAGTGCATCCTGGGGCTTCAGGGAGACCTCACTTGTCAAAATAAGGTACCAGGGAACACAGCTCAGGTTTCGAGGCTGGGCTGGCCCTTCACAGTGGGTGATGTCAGCTGCGCGTCCCAGGAGACGAATGCCACGGCGTGGTCACTGCCCTTTGGCGCTGCCCCACCGAGAACCGCTTTCTTCCCACCTTGCTTTCTCGGAGACTCCTCTGTACCTGAGACCCGTCATTGCTTTAGGGCTGGTATTTTAACCTCGAGGGAGCGTATCCAGCATGCTTGAGCTTAGCTGCATCTGGCCGTATATGTATTTTCCTGTGCACGTTGTAACAAAGAGATGGAGGGCAGGTGTGGCCTCTGCACTGTGGGGTCCCCTTCTCCAGCCTTCACTCCCTGCGGGACCTGGTCTGGAGGCCCACGGCAGCCTCCCAGTCCTCTTCTCTCTGCTGGTTTGTCCCACAGCCAGCCACGTGCCCTGAGGGTCCCGAAACACTCCCTGGGGCCTGCTCCGCTCCGGCTTTGCTCCTCTGCGTCTTCTCGGAGCCCTCACGAGGACCCCCCAATTCTCTAAGGCCTCTGGCACGGAGTCTGGGGTTCTGGTGTCTGCCCATCCCTCTGGCCTCACCTCCTTTACTCAGGCCTTAAATTCTTTGCCCTCCAGTCATATTGAACCTCAGGCTTTCCCTGGCTTCCCAGCTTTACAGTGACCGTGATCTGTTGGCCTACACCAGGCTGCCTCCTCCCTCCCCACGGCTAATGTGTGTTGTCTTCTCTCCTCCCTCCTCGAAAGGCCTCTTCTTCTCCTAAATCCTTTAAGACCCAGGCTGCTTTCAGAAGTTCTTCCCCCCAGAAGTCTGATCTCCCACCTGGGCTGGGTGAGGAGCTCTTTCCCAGGGGCCCATTGTACCCCTTGTTCATGTTGATCCCAGCGCTTATCACATGGTGCTCTCTCTGATGGCCTGTTCCACTAGCCCTCTCTCCCCCACAACTCCGGACTGGATGGAGGTGCTGTTCCGCATATTTCCGGCCCTTGGCACTAAGTGGATCTTCGACAGATAACTCGTTGAGTCAGTTTGTCTCTGAGTGAGCCTGGGCATAGTAGACAGATGAGACATTGCTTCGTTGAACCTACTTGGCTTTGCAGCTTATTGAAGACTTGATAACTTTAGGGGCTCTGGTTAGCTCAGTCTGATAAGCATTTGCTTTCCACCCAGGTCAGGATCCCAGGGTCCTGGGATGAAGCCCTGTGTTGGGCTCCCTGCTTAGCAAAGGAGTCCGCTTCTCTCTTTCCCTCTGCATTCCCCCCCAACTTGTGCTCTCTCTCTCTCTCTCTCACCCTCTCTCAAATAAATAAAATCTTTTTTTAAAAAAGGGTAAATTTATAAATCACACAGGTGGAATCATAATTCTCCAAAAGTCAGGTAAACTTGAAAAACATACAATAAAATCTAAGAGTGTCCTGTTACTGTTTCCTTTTTCCTTTATTTTTTTTCTGTTACTGTGTTCTACGTAGTAATCCTACAATAGATGCTTCTCAGAAGTTATTCCATGTGAAAGGAGCCTTACACAAAGATAATATACTTTATAATTCTATTTATTTGAATCTCTAGAATAAGCAGAATCTGTCTATGGTAAAGAGTAAAGGAAGCATTTTGGGGTAAGGAAACTAACTAGGTACTCTTATGTATGTGCCTAAGAGAAATGAGTGTATGTGCCACAAAAAGACAAGAATGTTCAATGGTTGAATTAGAAACTAGGTTAGGGGCACCTGAGTGGCTTAGTTAAGCTTGGGACTCTTGATCTCAGCGTCAGGAGTTCAAGCCTCAGGTTGGGTTCCTCCCTGGCTGTGGAGCCCACTTTAAAAAACAAAAACAAAAACAAAAACCAAAATCTAAACACCCAAACTCTGTTGGGTAAAAGAAGCCAGCACAAATGTGTACGCTCTCTGAGTCCCTGTCTGTGAAGTTGAAGAACAGGTAAAACTAGTTAGTGGTGAAAGCTGTAAGGAGGATTGCTTCCTGCTGACAGCTGGTGAAGCCACAACCAGAAGGGGGCCCGAATATCCCCGCTGTTTTTTTCACCCTGATTTCGTAAAGAGTTAGTTCACTAACTGAAGGATAATTTTAGGACCCATCAGATTTCCATCTTAAAAATTAGGAAAACAGGGGCGCCTGGGTGGCTCAGTCGTTAAGCGTCTGCCTTCGGCTCAGGTCATGATCCCAGGGTCCTGGGATCGAGCCCCGCTTCGGGTTCCCTGCTTGGCGGGAAGCCTGCTTCTCCCTCTCCCACTCCCCCTGCTTGTGTTCCCTCTCTCGCTGTGTCTCTCTGTCAAATAAATAAATAAAATCTTTTTAAAAAAATTAGGAGAACATATATAAGTGTTCTAGGAGACTTCCCACTATATCTGTTTTGTTGTTATTGTTGTTACTGATAATGGTCGAAATGAAGCACCAAACAGTGAACCTGAATTCCTTCCCATGTTAACACTGGACTGACAGAGTTCTGCTCATCTCACGGCTGACATCTTTGTGGAGAATGATTATATGTGCTGTGCTCTGGGCAAGGAAGCTCATCGTCATTTGGGTATTGTTATCGGGTAGCTTTCGTTCTCAGGATCTTTCTCCAGAATGCTTTTGAGTTTGCTTTTGGTGGGAGCATTATCTCATTGAGCACTGTGACCACTTTTTAATGTTATCGTCTCTGTTTGGGGACACTTGGATCTGAAAACCCCATCTGCTGTCTGGAGAGACGCTTTCCTCCCCCAGATTCCAGGCAAAGACACACAGATTTCAGTATGCCCCCTGGTGCTACTGACTGGACTTTTCTAGTCCATCATGGAGGGCAGAGCCTCTGACGATACTAGATTTCCAGCCATCTGGTGACCGGGACTGACATCCTTGGGGCAGTGCCATGACTTGCTGAATTCCCTGTCATTTTCTGTTCACCCCTGCGATTTCCTTCAGTGACTTTGACATTTGAAAAGGTGTTTATTATTTTTGAACCAGCATTTCTGGGGTTTGGTAGCTGAAGGCATCACAGTTTATTGAATTCATCATACACCCAGAAACTGGAAAACCATTTTGCATTTTTCAGGATATATAGTGGCATCTCCTAAAAATAATGTGCATCAAACTTGCTAAGTTGTTTCACTGCAGAAGTATAAAGGGAACAAGTGACATCTTCATTCTTGGATACGGCTGTGATTTGTTTTGAGGGTAGGTAATGTGATTTGTTGGACCACCAGCATGTAAGCACTTTAGAACGTTTCTTGTTTCAATTTTATGAGTCTCTTCTTAGTTCTGGGCTTAATATATTTATTACCGATAGAATTAATTAATTATTATTATATACTTGTCTACTTAGTTTTATTATGGCTGCCTTTCTCCTCCTCCTCTTCCTTCTTCTTACAGTGTATGCTCCACAAAGAAGGAACTTTTCTAGGTCCATAGTAATGAGTACGTGGCACATAGTAGATATTATAAATTATTAAATATTATTGAATCATTAGTTGAAATAATAAATGAATAAGATTATGGAAAGCGAAGATTTTTTCCTCTCAGTAGATTAAAAAGTAATAAAAAGATTGTATGTTAGCCTTTTCTTTCTGAAGACTCCCACGTGTTTATTATTTTAAAAAGTAGGTTTCCACGTTGTAATAACAATTTCTGACAAATTGAGACAATAATTAAAATTAAAGATGAAAATGCTGATGCGCGGTTACCTCTCTGTGCATCAGAGAGTGATTTTGATCAGTATTCTGATGTTGGCTAATTTACAGTGAAATGAGTTAGTTTCCATTTTGATTCTATTTTAACTCAGCTAAATGTCCATTTTGTGTAAAATACCATGGAAAATATTATATATTTAATGTTACAATTCTAGATCCATATGAATGAATATGAGAGATGAAGATGAAAGGATTAGTTGTAAACTAACGTTAGCATCAGCCATGAGTGCACTGTTCTGTGGCCCATTATTTTTCCCTAACCGGTGGAGTAATGTCAGCCCCTTTTTGACCTGGAAGGTGTTTGTGAAAGGCATCCTGTGTGTCAGCCCCTGGTGTGGATCTACGGGCTTTAGCCTTGTTACGTATTACAGAGAAGTCACTGAGATTGTGCACGGGAAAGTGGTAGATGACACAAGTTCAGTCTCAAGCTGCTTTGGGGGCGGGCATCCGAATCGGAGTGTGCATTCCAAAGTAGGTAAACTGTGCATCAGAAACATAAGCCAAGTAACAAGGAGAAGATAGTGTACTTAGGCCAAACGCATCATACACAGACACAGAATAAGAGAAAAGCTTTGCAGAGATACAGTTTTGACAGAATCAACCCTGTGAATCAAAACCATCATTGTGTGTGTAAAACGTTCATAGAAAAGTTGGCAAAAATTATGCAAGAATATGAACTAGATCTGCTGTTTTCAATGTCCTGTTTTGATTCCACATGCTAACGACATGTTGAAATAGTGGGAAAACACAAAGGTCTATTAAATGGTCCTGGGAGACAGGAAAATAGGATTCTTTCCAGGTTTGTTCTAGGAGAGAATGCTTAGAAGCCATTTTAATTGTTTTCACATATTCTAAAAAAAAAACACAAGGAAACACTTACTCTCTTGTCCACCTCATATATTTTAAAGAAATACAAGGAAACGTTTCTTTCTACAGATTAAGAGAGAAAACAAGACTGACATTAACAAGTAATGTAGTTGCATAAAAGTATACCTTAGTAGTAAATTCATTTTAGTTGTTAGAATCAGCTCATTAACATTGTCTAAATTTAGATTTTAGATAACTGCTCAGAAAGGACACTGTATTTCTTGAAGAGTTCCTGTATTAATAATCTGTGCCTCTCTTTTCTGTAGGGTGGCAAGAAGGGGATTCTCTATGCCTACAGCTTCCTTTCCTTCAAAGTAAGCCCTTTCACGGCCAGAGAACCCTTCCGCCTTTACCCTTGGAGAACTCAAGCTTTCTCTGTTGTCTTCATTTTAAAATCATGCATCACAGTAAGACTGTAGTTAAACTGAATGCTTGAAGGTAGATTCGTGTAGCAATTCTAGTATACTCATGTCTGGTTTCTATCATTAATATGAAGTGTATAGATTCTCTTCTCTGGTAGAAAATCTGAAAGACATTAGTATTGACATTGATCATATAGTTTTCTGCTTTAGTTTCTGCCAGAGAAGATTCGGCTTTACTTCCACATCTAGGAAGTTATTGCTTTTTTTTCCTCCTGAGTGTCTACATTGCACACTTTATAGAAATATTTGAAATACAATGTTGATCTACTGCTCATCAAATTATGGTAAATATAAAATAGGAAAAACCATATTTTAATAATCATTACCCTTCACTTAATAAACATGATTAGCAAGAAAAGTAACAAGGCAATATTTTATATTTGCAGCCTGCCTTTGAAATATTGAAGCAAAATTGTGAAACATTTATGAGTCACTGAGTGACTTATGGAAAATACAAGCAAGGAAAAGAAAAATTGATGAAACAGTTCTGTGGCTGTGACAATTTCATGGGGAGGGTATGGAATGAGTGGTTTTTATGACTACAAGTTAGAGCATTTAAAATTCTACAAATTGTTTAAAAATATTTTAATATGTTCTTTTTTGTTTTGTTGAGACTTTTACAGTTTTGATACAGTCCTATTCTGAACAGTCCAAGGCAATTAAATCAAGATTTTTTTTCCGCAGATGTATTTGAATTTCTATAACAAATTTCTCAGAATTAATGAAGGTATTTTTTTTAAGATACTTTGGATTAACATGAAAGTTAGACATTTTATGACTTGATTATGGTATTGGTAGATAAAAATTGGTAAATATGCTTATTTTCTTTAGTATGAAATAAAAACCTTTTTGCAAACTTTTCATTTTCTTTGTTAACACTAATATCTGTAATTCAAATGGATCCTCTTAAAAGTGAGAAGACCTTAGTATAAGTGTTATTACACTCTGCTATTGATCTGAGCAAATATCCGATCTTAACTTTCTTTTTATCTTTTAAAAAAGTGATTTTTATTTAATTTTGGATTAGCACTGGAAATATTCTTTTTTTTAAATATTCTTTATACTTCAAAATGACTACTTTAAAATTATTCATTTAGCATCATACCAAAGTTATAAAAAAACACAATTACTGCAGTTAAGCCCTAAGGAAAAAAATCAAGTCATTATCATGTTTTAAGTTAAGTCAGCAGCTTTTTAGAATAATATAATTATGAACAACTTTTTGTTATTATTGTGGGCTATATTACAGTTATATTTCATGTGCTTTCCTGAAAGGGTCCTCCAAACTGAAAACAATTTCTAGAACAATTTCATGAATTACTCAACTCTAGGAAAAGCAGAGGGAAGGGTCTCCACATTAACATCTGAAATATGTCATTTCAAGTAACATCAGGAAGCATTTCAGACTTAGATCATTATATGTATATCACTATATATATACATACATATATATATCGATAAGAGTCTGAGATGTGGGCATTTTACAACTAAATAAGTGAGCTTCATGACATGTTCATTTTATTCTGACTGAATTTCATCAGTAGCCTAGTTAGTGGACTAGTCTGTGTAATTTGGTAACCATGGAAATCGTACATTTTTTATGTTATAGACACTATATAGTGTGATCAGTCAGACTTTGAAGCATAAGATACATTGTATTAGAATAAAATTAAGTAGAAGTATACTTCAAAGAGAGGAACGGTATAAAATCTCCAGCTGTAAAAAGGACCTGCTTATGTATTTTTTTAAATGAATAATAGTACCATATCATTATGTCTTGGGATCCCCCAGATATATTTCAAAGATTGTAGTAAATTTATTTAGAATTTTCCATCTTTCCAATGCATCAGGACTACATTTTTTGTACTTATTTACACTTAAGATAAAAAATTGTAGCTCCCTACTCGAGATATGCAAAAGCCACAAGATTTTTTCAGAATTCTTTGAGGAGGTATTTTGGCAAAAAGATTGAAGACTCTTGCTTCAAAGTCGTGTTTTAATCACTTGATTGCTCTAGGATAAATGATCTAGAAACACAATCAACATCAAACCTTTTGAGTATTTACCAGAACTTCCCTTTCTGAGCTAAAGCTGTTCCTGTCCCTGCTGCCCACAGACCTGCCTCAATTGACTGTGAGCCCCTTGATGTTGAACCAGTGCCCTTCCCCTTGGCTCCCAGGGTCCGAGTGTGCACGCTTTAGAGCCTCACTATCTACTCACATGTCTGGTCCCGAGGAAGCCACTCGGAGGCAGAGATGCAGTTCATGAACAAAGGAGGCCCTCTGCAAGTGTTTGCTGAACTCGATGGAACTGTATTGTGAGGTTTCCTTCTAAGTTTACTAACCGGGAAATCCAGAGATGGCACCATTGTCTCACGTGTGAAATCTATAAGTAAGGTTTGTGAGTTGGTCAGGATATTTTTGGGGGGTGGGAGGAGAGAGCGTGCACATGTGTGAGCTGGGGAAGAGGCAGAGGGAGAGGGAAAATTCCAGGCAGGCTTCACCCTCAGTGCACAGCCCAATAGGGGGGCTAGATTTCAGGACCCCGAGATCATGACCTGAGCCAAAATCAAGAGCGACCGCTTAACTGAGCCACCCAGCCGTCCCTGGGTGGTTTTGATTATTGCTAGGTTGTCTGCCAGATACGCGGCATTCTACCAAGTGCTGCTTAACCTTTCTTCGATAGCACAAAATAGAAGTGCCATCCAGTTGCGTGTGATCGGCTCTTATTTTCACTGTGTCACTGATTAGTGAAGTACCTTTTTTTCCCCTTTTGTGTGCAACCAGTGGCTCTAGAGAGCACGCATTTGCTCTTCATGGGTTTGGCTGGTTGTGTTTTTCTCTGGGCCTTTCTGACTTCACCTCTGTGTTCCTGCGCTGTTCTCTTGTACTTCGTAATTAACCCTTATTTCTGTTTTGTACACATTTCCTTTTCACAGTCAGACTCTGGCAGAGTTCACCATTCACAGCACTTGCCCCTCCCCGGGCCAGTTACCATACTGCCTGTTAGTGTCCCTCCCCACGGGGACTGCACTGCAAGTCTCTGACCTGCAGAGAAGGCTCAAAGCCTGTGTCCCCGGGGTTTTGTACCGGTGCTGTGTTACCCGACTCCTGAAATTTCTTTACTTGCATTCTGTGATTGTGTTAGATTTCACCCTTTCAGAACCTCTCAGATTATTATATTTCTTGTAATACTCAAATGGAGAGTAATTTTTTATTACGTTGAATTTTCTCTCTTCATGCCCCATTCTTTTCATCCTTTTGAATATGTATGTATTTTACTTTTGTCCTGCTTTACATAAAGCTGTGAGTTATGTTGAAGGGAACCAAGATTTTTGCTTGTTTTTTTTTTAATTTTGATTTTTTAAATTTCATTTCAGCGTAACAGTATTCATTGTTTTTGCGCCACACCCAGTGCTCCATGCAATACGTGCCTGGTTTTATTTCATTTTCAAGTAATCATATCTCCGGTTTGTGCTTATTTAATCTCCAGGGCAGAAAAGTAAATCACACTTTTTTGGCAGTGTCTGTTTTCTTACTCGTAGATGCTGAAGCTGTGGTGTTTGAAAGCAGGAAATGATGAGTAAATAGGCAGATGGTGACCCAGCCTTTAAACTGCGAGGATATCTCTATTGGGCCAAAATGATTATGGAAGGATCCCACCCTAAAACAGCCTGGTATTCAACTATAAAAACCCCACAGGACCAGAAACATGAGCAGTGAAGCAAATATTCATTACAGAGCCGAATCTTAGGTGGTTTCCAGAAGATGTATTCTTGAAACACCTCTTCATAAAATGTGCTTGTGGGTTACATGGGTAAATGTGTTCAGGCAAAGTAATGACAGCCTACCTAGTCTCTAGAGCTGTTAGGAGAATCCGATGACATCCTAGCTGTGAAAACTCCTCGTAAACTGTGAAGCTTTTATGCATATACTTTCTATTATTGGGATCTCCTCTTCTTTGTTCTGGCGTGTATGTGTGTATGTCTTTTAATATCACTAAACCAGTTTTCTTTCGAATGGTAGATCTGAATTAGACTGTAGGTCAAAAAAAAAAAAAAAAAACTACTGATTTTGCTTATTACTACCAAGAGGATTGAGTACTTATTCATTTCACACTAGCTGTATAATCATCAAAATTGTTATCCTTCATTGCTGACATAAATGGCTGCTAAATTAGCTTCACTGAATTTTAACTTAAATCCCTAATGGATTAAGTACCTCAAGGTGAACCCCTTGCTCCCATCTTACTGATTGTGTGTGGGGGGGAAAGCTTATATTTTTAGGTGATATTTGGTGTTAAGATTTAAGGGTACATAGAAAAGATAAACATGAATTCAGTAGAATGTTCCTTTCAGTCATTTGTGTCCTTACAATAATACTTTGGAAATTGCATCATTCTACGTGTATATTTCCGGCCATGTTTACCTTGCTGTATCCATTACCATTTCTAATGATTTCTTAACAACCATTTGGAGCTGGAAGATTCATCGCATGCTGCCTGGTATGTTCTTCAGTGCAGCCTACTGGGAGAGCCAGTGCCTGTGCTCCACTCAGAGGGCCCTCCAGGTTACCTTGTCCAGGAGATCATCAACCATTGTGACTTGGGAACTAGCTAGCTCCTAGCAGAGAGATGAGTTTCTGCGAGTGGTGGGGTAGGTAATACAAGAGGCCAGCCATTCCCACATGTCCAGAATGATCATCGTCAGGCTAGCGTGTGCCCCAAAGGTGTGCTCCCGAGTGGCATGTTTGCATCTGTGCTGTGCATGTGGATCGCAGTGCTGTGGTGTTGACCGATTTGCTCATAATAAAAAAGTTCTCAAGAGCGCTGATTACAGCTTGATCTGTCTGTAGGGTGTGTCAGTGCTTCTTAGAGGTTTCATTATGACTTTCACTGTTTTCATTACTCTTCATTAAGACGGGAGCCAGGGATTTGTTCGCCGTGTGTGCTTCGGCGAAACTGATTTAGCTTGTAATCCCATTCAAGACTGGTGGACAGACGATTCAGATGGAAAGTGGCAAGAACGCCCGAGGATCGATGGAGGCTTTGCAGAGTGTTACACAGGCCTCTTGTTTTCTGCTTTATTGGTTCAGCTTCTTAATGTAAGAAGAAAGGTGGCCAGCTTTGCAGATAGATTAAAGTTGATATGAAGTTGGAATTAAGATTATTACTTTCACTTTTCATTTAGTAGATTTGTCAGCAGATCTTTTGAAATTTTATGCCAGATATTTTCTTCTCTTTTGGAAAAATAATCTGGATGGCAATTTTATGGTTTCAGAAGGTTAATAGGATTCCTGGAGACTATTACTGTTACACATGAGCAACGGAGAGATCTTTTGTCTCTGTATGTTGGAAAAATCCCAGAATGAGCATTTATTACTTTGCTAATGATGAAAAAAAGTGTATGTTTTATTTTAAAGAAAAAGTCAAGAAAGTAGTTACTCTAAAATGAAACCATCTTGGACTTTTTGAGATGGCTTCACACATACTACACACACACACACCAAAACTTTATCAAGACGGAAAGTAACTAATGCATTTACTTGATATTTCATTGGTAAGTTCTTTAGTCCCTAATGAGTTATGCCTTATAATCGAAATCTCTCAAAGTGAGACCAGTTTAAAAAGTGTTTACTTAATATGTTAGATATTCATTGAGTATGCCTATGTGCAGAATACTATGCTAGATACTGTTCAGGTATGAAGATAAATTACAATACTGCTGTGTCAAAAACAAAAACATGATAAAATTGCCAGTGTGTTTAAATGTGTGTCCATTAACAACCAGCCATGTCTTTTGTTTTTTTAAAGATTTTGTTTATTTATTTGACAGAGAGAGAGATCACAAGTAGGCAGAGAGGCAGGCAGTGAGAGGGGGAATCAGGCTCCCCGGGGAGCAGAGAGTCCGATGCGGGGGCCAATCCCAGGACCCTGAGATCATGACCTGAGCCGAAGGCAGAGGCTCAACCCACCGAGCCAGCCGGGCGCCCCACAACCAGCCATGTTTTAATGGAAGAAAATGCAGAGTAACAAGACCAGGTTTCAAGTAATGACTAAAAATATTAAATACAAAATCAAATAGCGATAATAAGCCCAAGTTTATATTTACTTTTTATATACATCTTTGCTGTCCTGGGGATCTGGAAAAACTTAAGAGCTACCATCGTTGTTATTCAAAGAGTTGCACCCTAAAACCAGCTGCTTTGAATGTGTATTGCAAATGATTTCAAACAGAAAGAAAATACTTAACAATGTTAACTTTTAAAAAGACAAGGAGACAAAGTGTACTTACCTTATTAGGACAGATGTTTAAACTCACAGTCATTAGGACCCCTGCCTATCCTCCACCCCCGCCCCAAGAGTGTGAATGAGGAAAATAAAAAAAGACCGTGAAGAAAAAAATCAAAATGTGTCAGTGGTTTTGGATGCTAGAGTACTTGAGGCTTTAGCTAGTAAAACATACAAACAAACAAACAAGTAAAAAAACCCTTCTATCCTCAAGAAAGCAGCTGGTCCCTCTGACAGAGCTTGTCTGGAAAGCCTACCCTCTGCGCTTTAAGACAGCACAGGGGGCGCCTGGGTGGCTCAGTGGTTAAGCCTCTGCCTTCAGCTCAGGTCATGATCTCAGGGTCCTGGGAATGAGCCCTGAGTCGGGCTCTCTGCTCAGTGGAGAGCCTGCTTCCTCCTCTCTCTCTGCCTGCCTCTCTGCCTGCTTGTGATCTCTCTCTGTCAAATGAATAAATAAAATCTTAAAAAAAAAAAAAGCACAGAGAAAAGTGGAGATGCAAGGTATGCCTCTGAGCAGTTCACCCTCCAGTCGTAAATCTAAACAAACACAACCAGGATGTAAGATATTTACAATGAAATAATGGAGAAGAAAGCAAAAATGTATAGTAACGGTATTGTAAAAGTCCGCATAGGTTCGAACCCATGTAAAACACCTCCACAAAGAGAAGGCAGTGGTGGTATACTGTTGGTGCTGCCTTATGGCTCAGGAGGCTCTCTAGAGAACACTAACTTTGTAACCTGGTGTAGCTTCCCAGCCACACTGTTTTGACCAAGTCCCAGAATTTCAGCTGAGGCCTAACAGGATCAGGTGTTGAGCCAGAACGTGAAGGTAGAGCGTTTGTAGGAAAGAAGAGACGTAACAGAGGATGGCATTTGGTGAGAGGATGGTGACAACAGTCTATCCTGACCCCCTCATGATAGCACAACTACGACGGGCGTACCCGCCGCGGGCCAAGGCCCACTCCAGATGCTTTATTTATGGTCTGGGTTGTTGACCTTAAGAAGACTGAGCTCTGCTCTGAGGCCGGGGTGGGGATGGAGCACAAGGGTGCCACCTAGGTCCAGTGCCCACTTGCCTACAGAAGATATGAAATGCCCATTTTCCTGCAAAACTTGGTTGCTTTTAAAAAGCCTAGTTTGGGGGCGCCTGGGTGGCTCAGTGGGTTGAAGCCTCTGCCTTCGGCTCGGGTCATGATCCCAGGGTCCTGGGATCGGGCCCTGCAGCGGGCTCCCTGCTTCCCCCTGTCTCTCTCTCCGCCTGCCTCTCTGCCTGCTTGAAAAAAAAAAAAAAAAAAAAAAAAAAAGCCTAGTTTGAGAGGAACCTAGATGGCTCAGCTGGTTAAGCGTCTACTTGATTTCAGCTCAGGTCAGGATCTTAGGGTAATGAGGTCGAAACCCATAGTGGGATCTGTGCCGAGCATGGAGTCTGCTTACATTCTGTCTCCTCCCTGTGCCCCCTCCCCATCCCACCCCCGCTCATGTGCTCGCTCGCTTTAAAAGGAAAAAAAAATCCTAGCTTAATATTGCTTGTTACTTTCGTGATTAATGTAAGGAATGGTTCGATCATCCTCATCCTTACTAAGGGGATTTCGATCGTTCACCTGTAGGTTATTGTTATGGTCTCACTCACTTTCCAAGTCAAGAACATTACTTGGCCCTTATCGCAGCAAAACTCATTTAGCTCAGATAAATTCATCTTGCTACATAATTTTTTTTCCAGAGGAAATAAGAAAAGTTTCTATTTATTTGTGGTATTGAGAGCCCAGGTTATAAGAGGGATGTTTAATCTCCTTGCAACATAGATAATTACGATTTTCCTCCTTTTTGATCTGCATGATAATTCAAGTGACTAAGAGTTTCATTTTGCTTATCAAAATTGCTGTCTTTCTGTGCCTATCTGAGGCAAGTTGTTTTGTAATTGTCAAGGAGGTTTATTTTGCAATTCTTAAAGACAAATCACTGTATCCTGATTGATAATCCATTATGCTTGTATTTAATAACATATTGTACATGTATAATAATTATCAGGTTAGTCTCTTCTTTGCATGATGATAAGATAATGTAAGGTGACTGTCATTAGTACATTGCCATTATTCTGTAAGGGGAAGGTGCTACCATACCATGGTTCCATTTTTGACAGTTGGCACTAGATCTATAAGCAATACGAGTGTTTATGCCAGCAAAAGGTGTGACATCAGAGTTTAATGGATGCTGCTCTATATTTGTTTTATGTTCCTATTAAAATGTACCTCTTTATTGAGATAGCAAAATGAATAAATCATATCCTTCTTCCACTTGGATATAGTTGCTTTTCTGTGTATATCCCACTGTACAAATTACTTTTATATATGACTGATTACGAGAGCATTTGTATCAGGATTATGTCTGCATCCCTGGGTACCACAGTGCCTACGGTGTTTGTGTAAGGTATTCAGGAAGTGTCTAGAGAACGAAACTTAATTTGATAAGGAATCAAGAGCACTTCTTTTCATTGCAAGCTTTAACATTCCGGGTATCCTTGGTTTATCCCTCTTCCCTCCCCCCCTCTCCCTCTTTGTCTCTGTTCCTCTATGTGTCTCTGTGTCTTTCTCTCTCTCTCATTTCCTTTCAAATTCATTTCACTTTTACAGAGTTTCTCTTTCTGTGTCAGGAAAAAAAGCCATTCACTTACTTGATTAGAAATCCTCTTTGCCTCTTGATACTAGATTTAATATGCACAAGCTATAAAATTATAGCTCAGCTCATAGCCCCTCATGGTGATTTCCAGTCCTCATGGCGGTGACTTTTCCTTGCTCTAAGTCCTGATCATATTGGAAGGGCTACACAGTGCATCTTTCCCTTCTGGGACTCCAGGTACACTCACTCACCAGCCAGATGTAGTAATGGGTGAATGTTACTGGATCAGTAGCCTGCTTGATTTAACATTTTGAAAGACCGATATCCTCTACCATATCTTTGCCCCCTCCATGAACATCTAAAAACAGATTTCTTACAATCATAGCAGAATATTATCGTGATCTCAAAGATTGAATTCATAGGTGTACTTAAATTTCTTTTTATGAAATAGAAACATCTTTTCATATTCTGACTATTGAAAAGCAATAACTTCTGAAATATTGGTACCAGGATATTTTCAAATCTGAGTCACTTCAAGTGCTCTGTCACCCAAGTGACACTGTGCATTTATTAAGACATCCCCCAAATTCACATCTTAATTTTGTCTACTGAACTTTTTTTTTAAGGTTTTATTTATTTATTTGACAGAGAGACAGATCACAAGTAGTCAGAGAGGCAGGCAGAGAGAGAGGGGGAAGCAGGCTCCCCGCTGAGCAGAGAGCCCAATGCGGGGCTCGATCCCAGGACCCTGGGATCATAACCTGAGCTGAAGGCAAAGGCTTAACCCACTGAGCCACCCAGGTGCCCCTTGTGTACTGAACTTCTTTCTATACAACTTTCTCCCTTATCGCCCAGTGGATAAAGAGGCCAACTGATTGTGATTCTTGGCTACTCTGGCACTACTGTGACATTGGGTTAGTTATTCAGCCTCTATAAACCCAGCCTATACTTCTGTAATATTGGAGATATAAGTACTGAGATTATAAGGTGGATGTGATAATTCGATAACAAAGCTCATAAAGTATTAAGTGTATTTCCCCTGGAATGATGCTACAGAAACAATTCTTAACACTTATGGAACATTTGTTGTTGCATCTTATTATTATTCATATTTGCTTACTTAAAGAATTGCTGATGGATTATGGGAGAAGAATGGAGTTCTGATAAGTTTGAAAACTGACTTTGTGAACACCCGTGCCCACCACATTGCATGATTTGGGGAGACCTCGAGTAGATATGAATGGAATAAATGAATGGAGCGAGAGAATTTTCAGGAATGTGGGATTGGTGTGAAGATCACAGAAGAGTTCAGTGCGGCCACCTGGCCATGGGGGAGATTTGATGCAAAAAGGAAATGGGTTCATTTGTTGGAGGACATAGGTCAGCCAGTCACGGCAGTTTTAAGTGTCCTGACATATTTATCGTGGTTGAATGTTAATTTCACTTCAGAGTATTATCTGGGGTAAAAGCAGTTATATAATTATTACATGATGAAAAGATAACATAATTGTTTCTACAGAGTAGAAAAAATTTATTTGGAGAGTCTTGAAAAGTTAAATAACTTAGATAATATTTTGCTATAATACTTTTGGGCAAATGCCCAAAATTTGTCATATGGCTGGCTTTCCTTTTCTTAATCATTTATGAAGCTGAACATCATGATATTAAAATGTAATTATATTTTTTACTTGTGGTTCATGTTCTGTCTTCTGGATCCAGAAGCAAGTGGTTAAATATTTTGCCTGGTAAAATTTTCACAAATACTGTTCCTTATCAGTGACAACTGTGTTTAAACTTTTTTTTTTTTTTAAGATTTTATTTATTTATTTGTCAGAAAGAGCGAGTGAAAGAGCGAGCACAGGCAGACAGAGTGGCAGGCAGAGGCAGAGGGAGAAGCAGGCTCTCTGCCGAGCAAAGAGCCCGATGCGGGACTCGATCCCAGGACGCTGGGATCATGACCTGAGCCGAAGGCAGCCGCTTAACCAACTGAGCCACCCAGGCGTCCCCGTGTTTAAACTCTTTTAGGGGCCGGACAGCAGTCCATGTAGTGATAAACTGTGCAGTCGACTTTATTTATTCACTAATTAACAGAATAAAGCCATATCAGATAATAAAGGTAGAGTAGGTATTCTGTGTTCTCTATTCTGGTAGGCATAAATAGTTTTAGCAACAAAACAGCATTAAAACTTCAAGTACTTCAGTCAATGGATATTTTTAAAGATATTAGGATATTGGTGGTGGTTTATGTTTGCATGACTTTTCTGAGGTTTGTTTTATTTTTATTTTGACAAAAATTGTTTACTTTATAAGGTAACTCACTTAATTGGTATTTCTTTCCATGGGAATGGTGGAAACCCTCCTTTGTGTTCAGAGTTTATGGGTCTTGCTGCTTGTGAGAGGGATAACTCTTTGAAATGACTGCCCTCTGGGAGAGGGAAAGCATAAACAGCGATTCTGAGTGATAGAACATTACTACATCAACACATCAATCTCAGGAATAATTGTTGGATTTGTCAGTGACAAATGATTATGCCATTTAAGGAAAGCCTTGAGCAGTAAACTTGTTCTTCCGCCAGCAGCCAACTCTTTTGGGGAGGAAAGTACTATATTCTTTCATAAGTGGGGTTTTAATTAATTAATTTGTTTGTGTATATGTGTGTGGAAAAGGGACTCTGGGAGCTAGGAGTCCATCATCCACCAAGACCACAGTCCTGTGATATGGTACCTGTCTTTACTCTTTACCTCAGAGACTGACTAAACTCCGAAGCTCTCGCAAGCTTCTGCCACAGAGAACGGTTGTGTTTTCATAGGAATCTTCAGAGATATCTTTACATATCACTAGAATGTACGGCAAGACAGTACCTTAAAGGATTATTGCTCATGCTACTGAATTTAATGCTGTTTGCAGACCTTGCAAGGTACTATTTTAAAAACAACCAGAAGTTTTGGAGACCCATTGCGTACCTGGCACTGTGCTAAATCTTGTGTGGGATTTCAAAAGCTTAAGATACTAAGGTAAACACAAACCATGTAACCATCAAGTTGGACTCTTTTTAATAAGATGCAAAGAGAACTGGATTTAGTAGCTTGTGATTCTTGTTTTAAAAGTATAAAGCATGACAGACATTGTCATATAAGCTTGAACTTGAACTTTGTGCTGGAAATGGATTTCTATTCACAATTTATCTTTCCTTTCAGGGACTCTTGGATAACCTATAAACAGGAGATATATATATATATATACATATACATACACATGTGTATATGTATATATTTAAATTTTTAAAATATTAAAATTTTAAAATACTTTAAATACTTAAATACTTAAATAAATATATTAAAATATATTTTAATATAATCATATAATATAAATATATTTATATTTAACTTTTAAAAAAAAGATTTTATTTATTTATTTGAGAGAGAGAGAGAGCGCAAGCATGAGATGGGGAGAAGGGCAGAGGGAGAAGCAGACTCCTTGCAGAGCTGGGATCCTAGGACTCCGGGATCATGACCTGAGCTGAAAGTAGTTGCCTAACCAACTGAGCCATCCAGGCGCCCTTTAATTTTTCTCTCTCTATATACATATGTTATCTATATCTATAAAACATAATATGTAACAGGATAAGCCATGTGAAAACAATAGTATGGGGGCAATAATTAGGATATCTTATCCTAAATTCTTAGTTTCTGAAACGAGCATGATCAATTGATTCAGAAGATGTAGTTAGCTTTGATGTGTTTTGAAGTCATACGGATATGCATTTTCATTCCAATGTATTCTGTTTCCCATTTTAAAATATTAAGGCGGGTTTTTACAAGTTTTGAGATTTGTAAAGCTCTGAGAACTTTGTAGAAGAACAAGACTTTTTCCTACAAGGACAGTTTTCTTAAGTAATCTTGGAGTTCTGTGCGCCACTTCTCTCTTCACAGAGTGATATGTGATGTGTGAAATGCTTAATAATGCCATCAGAGAGATTTATATGTTTATCTGTGTTTTATAGATATGAGATTCAACCACAGGGAATTTAAATAACCTGGGACTATAGTGGTTAGCATTCAGTGTTTAGAAGTCAATGATTCAGGTTTTTATTTATGCCGATTTAAACTTTTTGCTTTTACCACCCTTTGTGAGTGAGGTCATCTGCTTAGTGCTGAGAAACATGAGCTTCCTCTCTGAGTGTTGTGGCCATCCTCTTGTCAATATATTCCAAATGTAAATTGCATGAAAATGTGTGGATAGTTCAGTTAAACGTAATTCCTGTATTTTACCCAACTCTGTCTGTTGGAAACACCTCTTGAAATCCAAGTCTAAAAATTATTGTTCTATATGAAGGCGTGTGAAATGCCAGATAAGAAGTTCCTCAGCCAGAGTGGAGGCTGGCTTCCTTCTCTTGTTTGGTCCATGGCGCTGGTGAGTTAGAAGTTTAATATGCATGCCCACTTTTCCTTAATTACTGCAAAACTGCCTTGAATGCTTTACTGTTCATTCTGGGTTAAATAATCTTTTCAAAATCTCTTTTCAATAGTACATCACTTATAAATGAATCTAACCATCTCTTTTGCCTTTCACTTAACCTCATATCTTGAGTGCTTGGTATTCTTTTGGGGAAAGAAAATCAAATTTATATTAGTTTCACTCCTCTTTTTAATACATTTAATCTTCTCATTAGCCTTTGTGACAGTGTCTTAACTTAGTATGGCACCTTGACTGAACCGGCCGTGGCTCTGTGGGAAGCCATTGCTGGCATTGACTTCCTCCTCGTACCTAAGGAGCATGGAATATTAATGTTTTCTTAATTCAGCAAGTTTGCTCAGCATTCCACTGTGTTTTCAGTACATATAACTGAATAGTATGTGTCTCAGATCTTGTAGGAGAGGGGAGGACTCTGAAGAATGGGAAAAACTCTGCACCCAGGTAGCCCTCGGGAGTCGGGAGCAGATGTAGTGCTAATCTGAGGCAGTTATCAGCTTGCTGAGATCGTGTCCCTTTCTCCTGGCCCTTTGTATGCTCCTGCAGATAACCAGTACAGCCGGAGGTTTCTGTGGGAAAGCGGGCCTCCCCTCATTAGCTTACTTTATTGCCCAACAGAACACTTTTCTTTCCTGTTCCCAACAAGTACTGTGGGGCATCTTTGAGATTTTTCTTCTCTTTTCCCCCTGCTATTGTCACCATCCCATGATAGAACCTTATCACCCCTAACTAGATTTGGTAATAGCTAAATTGCCCCAATGCCCAGTCCCTCCTTAATGTTATTCCCAAATTTTCCAAAGTACCATCTGATAACGGTAGTCCCTGTCCTCTGCAAGTGCAGTGTTCCCCAACTGCCCCTATAGAAACTACAGATCCTTTAGCCTGCCCCACATATATATCAAGATATTTTAAAAGGTGGTGTATAACACCAAGGAAATTATCTAGAAATGAAGGTAAGTTTCCTGATAGGTCACATTTAATTCATTCAGCCCCTTACGAAGAATATGTTATGGGTTATTTCCTGTCTAGGTGAGGTTCTGCGTGTATGTAGATAAGTAAGATAGGTCCTATCTTTAAGGAGCGTCGAGCTAGTAGGGAAAAAAGACTGGTAAACAAATAATTATGATAAAAGCCAAGTAACTCAGTGGGTGTGTACGCGTATGTGAGCATGTGCACTTATGTCCGTGGGTGTGTGAATGTGTGTGTGCACCGACGTGTGTGTGTGTGTGTGTGTGTGTGTGTAGGTTTTGCCCAGAGAAGAAAGCGCCACATATTCCACTACAGGGACTAGAAGTCACTAGGGCAGAGATGATTAAATTGGATCCTGAAGCACAAATATGTATTTGCCAAGTGTGGTAGACAGAAGATTCCAAAGGACATTCTAGTGTCACAGTCTAGAAACTGAGAGATTTGATAGGAGACAGAGGGAAGAAATGGCCAGGACAGGCTTTGGTTCCTCATGTAAGAGGGAGAGAGCTTCAGGAGAAAGCACTCCTGAAACGGAAGAGTCTAGAATGGTGAGTTTGGAGTCTGTTGGGGAGCACAGCTCGCTGGGGAGCACCAGCCGGGTAGGACAGGCAACATCAGAATCAGAAGCCTAAGGTCAGATGGTGGGATCCCGATGAAGGAGGAGGGATCCTAAGGAAACCAGGACTAGCCCCAGACACAGGACAGTAGGAAATAATGGCGCTGGGGTCAGCGCCTAGGTCGCCCGTAGGTTTGTGGCAGGAATGACCTGTGTCCTAGGAAGGGGTCACTCTTCATTTGCTCTGCTGAAAGAGAATATGGTGTTAAAGCAGAATATGAGCATGAGGTTCTAAGACACAGGCAGAGTTGTTCTGTAGAGTGCTGCCTAGGAAAAATCGTATGTGGGTAAATAAACTTTTTGAATGAGAATTGAAGGCCAGGATGTTTTCAGTCTCATGGTGTTTAACTTAATTCTGTGTCAGCCTTAAACTTTTTGAACTGAAGTTCATTTGATTTTAGTAAAATTTGTTCTCTGTTTTCTAAGAAAAATAGGACATAAATTAGATCTGAATGTGTGGGGTTTTGTGGGGGGGTAGGTAAAATGGCTGTTAGAAATTTTGCATTTTGATGAGTTTAAATGAATGAAATGCAATCAAATGAACAGCTCTTAAAATACACTATGTGTGAAAAATCAAATCAAGAATGCTTAGAGCAAAACATTTAAGGCTCTATTATATTGAAACCATTTGAAAAAAATACTCTGAATGATGAACAGATAGAATATGTGATCAGGTTTTATAATTTCCAACTGGCATGTCTTCTGTGGATGTATTACTTTCTGATTGTAGATAAAACTTCCTAAATATATTGTCTTCAAAGTGAAGTCATAGTTACGTTGTTATTTTCATTCTTTATAGAAATATTTATACTTAGTTTAAATATGTATAAAATATAGAAATATAAATAGAAAATTTAAAAATGTAATGAACACCAAACTTATGTCTACATACAAGAGATATCTACTGTTGAACTTCTGTTGCAGACCTTTCTAGACTATTATAGGTATATACCTGTAGGCACACATACACCCCTTTTATATAATTCATATTTTTATTTAAAAAAGAGGTTTAAGCTATGTCTATATATGGTTTTGTAGATGTTTTTCACCTAATCACAGATTAACATTTGGGTTTTAGATTATGATTTTTAATGGTTAAATAGTATTTTATTTGATTAAGTGTTCCCTCTGGATAAATCTCGCTGAATTAAATTGCTATTTTAAAGAAAATTTTGATACATATTTATTACCAAAACATCTCCCGAATGGGTTCTGTCCCACTAGCAATATTGGGAGGACACATATGTTTGCAGACCCTCATCCACACTGATGTTCATTTCTTTTTTGTCTGCCGATTTTAGACGTCAAACTGGTATCTTACTATTTATCAAGTGGTTTGATTGAACTCTTCTCTACATTATTGGTCATCTTTTATTTTTCTTGAGTCGTGTTTATAGTTACTTAGTTTTTATTTGTGTATTTATCTTTTTTATGTTAGTTTATCAAGGCCTTTTCTGGATTAGAGGCTTAATTCTCTTTGGTTATGCCCATTTTTCCATTTGGTAATTTATCTTTTTGTTTGTATAGATGTGTTCATTTGTGTGCTTTGGCATACTGAGATTTTAAAGATTTAGGTAGTCAGATCCCTCATCATTTTTAACTTTTAGTTTTATCTTTAAGGTCATGCTTAGAAATGAAAGGCATTTCTTTTTGCCACTTTGGCTTCACTTGGAAGAAAAAAACTGAGCCCACGAACTGATGGTAAATCTCCAACTAGTAAGATGCCCCAACGGCTGTCAAATCTTGGTCTAACCTCTCCTCTTCCTCAAAATTTACAATCTGTTGTCTATTTTTTAAAGGAAATAAATGACTATGAGGAAAGTCTGTGAGGATCAAATTTAATCTGTATGTTTAACACTGGGTAATTCTGTTTCTCTGTCTATGTAACTGACCTTTATTCACGTCAGTTGTATCTCTCGTACGGTACTGACTTTGTCTCCCTCGTGCCCGATTTCCTTGCTTCTTTTTCAGTGTTTTGGATAGCATGCTATTTTAGATTTGAGTTTTATTAATTATGTGTAAGTCTCCAAGGATTTCTGACATGATCTCTCTTTCCTCTTGTATTTGAAGAGCGAGTCAACAGGGGGACTGCCCGTGCAGAGGTGCATGGGTGAGGGAGAGCCGTATTTGGGAAGCCGGAAACTGGGGTATGGTTACTGCAGAGTGGGTGAGTGCTGTAGAGTAAGGATTGAGGCTGGAGAAGCAAGTGAGATTCAAGTGATTCATGTTGAACTTCATTATAAAGGCAGTGGAACCAAGGGAGGTTTTGCCAAGGGAAGAGACACAGTCAGGATTCGTGTTTTATGGCTCCAGTATGCAAAACTGAATGGAGCTGGTCAGAGAGTATTGTGGGTCTAGAAAGCACAGATCATGTGCCGATATTATGTGCATAGACACATGCGCAGCGTGGGGGAGTTTGCCAATGGAATTGGTAGAGCAGAGGATTTTACTCTATTAAAATGTAGAAACATTAGTATCACTTGAACTAGTCCTATAAGCATGTGTAACTCATTTAAATCAAATGACTGAAATTAGAAAAGAAGTAAAATTTTATAACAAGAAGACAGTGAGCAGGAGAAGAACAGGGGTAAGCTGGGGCCAGTTGGAGGGTTTCACAATGAGGACTTTGAAGAGATAGGCAAATTCAAGGGTAGTATGAGCCTCACGGAAGTCCAGCTCAGCCCCTCGCCCTGTGATTGGTGGGCATAGCGACACAGGTGGCCTTGCTTCACCCAGAGAAACGGTATTCTCCCTGGGAAGCCCAGATGAAAAGTGTGTAGGAGCTGAGAGGAATGGTGTCCAGGGCTTAATTTT
>PISX010020460.1:0-35769 GCA_004024625.1 Mellivora capensis | reverse complement strand
TGGAGAAAGAACAAAAAAAGCCTAAACCCAGTAGTAGAAGAGATATCATAAAGATCAGAGCACAAATCAATGAAATAGAAACTAAAAAAACAATAGAACAAATCAACAAAACTTGGAGCTGGTTCTTTGAAAGAATTAGTAAGATGGATAAATCCCTGGCCAGACTTATCAAAAAGAAAAGAGAAAGGACCCAAATAAATAAAATCATGAATGAAACAGGAGAGATCACAACCAACACCAAAGAAATACAAACAATTATAAGATCATACTATGAGCAACTCTATGCCAACAAAGTCGACAATCTGGAAGAAATGGATATATTCCTAGAGACATATAAACAGCCACAACTGAACCAGGAAAAAATAGATAACCGGAACAGACCCATAAGCAGTAAGGAGATTGAAACAGTCATCAAAAATTTCCAAACAAACAAAAGCCCAGGTCCAGATGGCTTCCCAGGGGAATTCTAACAAATATTTAAAGAAGAATTAATTCCTATTCTCCTGAAACTGTTCCAAATAATAGAAATAGAAGGAAAACTTCCAAACTCATTTTATGAGGCCAGCATCACCTTGATCCCAAAACCAGACAACGATCCCACCAAAAAAGAGAATTACAGACCGATATCCTTCATAAACGCAGGTGCGAAAATTCTCACTAAATTACTAGCCAATAGGATCCAACAGTACATTAAAAGGATTATTCACCACGACCAAGTGGGATTTATTCCACGGTTGCAAGTTTGGTTCAACATCTGTAAATCAATCAATGTCATACAGTACATTATTAAAAGAAAGAACAAGAGCCATATGATACTCTCAATAGATTTTGAGAAAGTACAGCATCCCTTCCTGATCAAAACTCTTCAAAATGTAGGGATAGCGGGCACATACCTCAATATTATCAAAGCCATCTATGAAAAACCCACCGCAAATATCATTCTCAATGGAGAAAAACTGAAAGCTTTTCTGCTAAGGTCAGTAATACGGCAGGGATGTCCGTTATCACAACTGCTATTCAACATAGTACTAGAAGTCCTAGCCTCAGCAATCAGACAACAAAAAGAAATTAAAGGCATCCAAATCGGCAAAGAAAAAGTCAAACTATCACCCTTTGCAGATGATGTGATACTATATGTGGAAAACCCAAAAGGCTCCTCTCCGAAACTGCTTAGAACTTGTACAAGAATTCAGTAAAGTGTCAGGATATAAAATCAATGCACAGAAATCAGTTGCATTTCTTTACACCAACAACAAGACAGAAGAAGAGAAAATAAGGAGTCGATCCCATTTACAATTGCACCCAAAACCATAAGATACCTAGGAATAAACCTAACCAAAGAGGCTAAGAATCTATACTCAGAAAACTATAAAGTACTCATGAAAGAAATTGAGGAAGATACAAAGAAATGGAAAAATGTTCCATGCTCATGGATTGGAAGAACAAATATTGTGAAAATGTCTATACTACCTAAAGCAATCTACACATTTAATGAAATACCTATCAAAATCCCGTCCGTTCTTTTCAAAGAAATAGAACAAATAATCCTAAAATTTATATGGAACCAGAAAAGACCTTGAATAGCCAGAGGAATATTGAAAAAGAAAGCCAAAGTTGGTGGCATCACAATTCCAGACTTCAAGCTCTATTACAAAGCTGTGATCATCAAGACAGTATGGTACTGGCACAAAAACAGACCCATACATAGATCAATGGAACAGAATAGAGAGCCCAGAAATGGCCCCTCAACTCTATGGTCAACTAATTTTCGACAAAGCAGGAAGGAATGTCCAATGGAAAAAAGACAGCCTCTTCAACAAATGGTGTTGGGAAAATTGGACAGCCACATGCAGAAAAATGAAATTGGACCATTTCCTTATACCACACACGAAAATAGACTCAAAATGGATGAAGGACCTCCATGTGAGAAAGGAATCCATCAAAATCCTTGAGGAGAACACAGGCAGCAACCTCTTCGACCTCAGCCGCAGCAACTTCTTCCTAGGAACATTGTCAAAGGCAAGGGAAGCAAGGGCAAAAATGAACTATTGGGATTTCATCAAGATGAAAACTTTTGCACAGCAAAGGAAACAGTTAACAAAACCAAACGACAACTGACAGAATGGGAGAATATGTTTGCAAATGACATATCAGATAATGGCTACTATCCAAAATCTATAAAGAGCTTAGCAAACTCAACACCCAAAGAACAAATAACCCAATCAAGATATGGGCAGAGGACATGAACAGACATTTCTGCAAAGAAGACATCCAGATGGCCAACAGACACATGAAAAAATGCTCTACATCACTCGGCATCAGGGAAATACAAATCAAAACCACAATGAGATACCCCCTCACACCAGTCAGAATGGCTAAAATTAACAAGTCAGAAAATGACAGATGCTGGCGACGACGCCGAGAAAGGGGAACACTCCTGCACTGTTGGTGGGAATGCAAGCTGGTGCAACCACTCTGGAAAACAGCATGGAGGTTCCTCAAAAACCTGAAAACAGAGCTACCCTATGACCCAGTGATTGCACTACTGGGTATATACCCTACAGATGCAAACATGGTGCTCTGAAGGGGCACGTGCACCTGAATGTTTATAGCAGCAATGTCCACAATAGCCAAACTATGGAAAGAACCTTGATGTCCATCAACAGATGAATGGATAAAGAAGAAGTGGTATATATACACAATGGAATACTATGCAGCCATCAAAAGAAATGAAATCTTGCCATTTGTGACAATGTGCATGGAACTAGAGGGTATTATGCTTAGCGAAATAAGTCAATCGGAGAAAAACAACTATCACATGATCTCCCTGATATGATGAAGTGGAGATGCAACACAGGGGGTTGGGGAGTTAGGAAAATAAAAAATGAAAGAAGATGGGATCAGGAGGGAGACCAACCATAAAAGACTCAATCTCAAAAAACAGACTGAGGGTTGCTGGAGGGAGGGTTGTCGGGAGACTGTGGTGGGGATATGGACATTGGGGAGGGTATATGCTATGGTGAGTGCTGTGAAATGTGTAAACCTGGCGATTCACAGACCTGTACCCCTGGGGATAAAAATACATTATATGTTTATAAAAAATTAAAAAATTAATTAAAAAAAGGAAAAAACAAAACAAAACAAGAAAATCAAGATGAGATACCACCTCCCACCTGTAAGAATGGCTAAGAGTAATAACTCAGGAAATAACAGATGTTGGTGAGGATGCAGAGAAAAAGGAAGACTCTTGCACTGCTGTTGGGAATGCAAACTGGTGCAGCCGCTCTAGAAAACAGTGTGGAGATTCCTCAAAAAGGTTAAAATATAACTACCCTACGACCTAGCAATTGCACCACTAGGCATTTACCCAAAGGATAGAAAAACACAGATTCAAAGGCACGCATGCATCCTGATGTTATAGCACCATTATCAACAATTGCCAAACTATGAAGAGAGACCAAATGTCCATTTACTGACGAATGGATAAAGAAGATGTGGTGTCACAGACACACGTACATATACACACTGTGGAATATTAATTGGCCATCAAAAAGAATGGATTATAGCTATTTGCAATGATGTAGATGGAGGTAGTGTATTATCCTAGGTAAAATAAGTCAGTCAGAGAAAGATAAATACCATACAATTTCACTCATATGTGGAATTTAAGAAACAAAACAGATGAACATAACGGAGAGAGAAAAAAAAGAGAGAGAGGGAAACAAACCATAAGAGACCCTTAAGGGTAGAAAACAGATTTGATGGAGGGCAGTGGGAGGGTCATGGGTTAAACGGGTGATGTGTATTAAGGAGGGCATTTGTTATGATGTGCACTGGGTGTTATATGTAAGTGATGAATCCCTAAATTCTACTCCTGAAACCCATTTTACAGTATATGTTGACTAACTAGAATTTAAATAAAAATCTGAAAAGAAAAAAAAATAAAGATCCCCTCCAGAACACCAGGCTAGCTCAATCAGTTAAGTGCTTTCCTTTGGCTCAGATAACAATACCAGGGTCCTGGGATTGAGTCCCACATTGGGCTTCTTCCTGAGTGGGGAGCCTGGTTCTCCCTCTTTCTGCTGCTCCCCATGTTTGTGCTCTCTCTCTCTCTCTCTCCCTGACAAATAAAGAAATAATTTTATTTAAAAAATCTCTTCCAACTCAGAGAATCTCTGATCTGTCCAAATGTCTTAAGGACATTTTTTAGTCTTATATTTTCAAAATAGATACACACACACACACACACACACAGAGAGAGAGAGAGAGAGAGAGATACACACTAATTATACAACAAATGACTTTTCTTTCCCAACAAAATCCCCTGAAAGTATTCTTCCTTGGAACTTACATATCAACTTCCTGAAGTTTTCATTTATAAGGTTTTCTTACTGGCAAGTGTGAGTTTTTAGAAGGCTTCCTTTATTCTGAAACAAATTATTGGACCCTCTACTCAGGAATGTTGACCCTGCTGACAAAACTCAGATTACAGTTACTGCAAGGTAAATTGGCTATCTGTTGTGTACCCTGGATGTACACAAAATAGCTGAGCCTATCACTGAAGTAATTTAGAAACATCATAGAAAAAAATGGGCCTCCATTACTTGAAGTGAAATCAAAGATATCAACAGTGTCACTGCAGAAGTTTGGGAGCTATTAAAATCTTATAATGCTATTGTGTTTACTTAATACTATTAGTGTGTTCCATTTAGCACCATCAAAGAAAAATAAACATTTACAACACATGGTAATCATTGTACTCTGGTTATCAAAATATCTATGGGAAATATCTTCGGTGATAGAGCCTCCGATTTCCTTTCTGAGTCCCCATCCTGGCTGTAGGACAAATTGCAATTTCATAGTTACATATATAATGATCAAACAAATTTTAATAAAATGGATCTTCTGATTCAGACAGTTAGATTGAGGAAGATGGCTTGAATCAGGCCTGAACAGTTGTCAAGAAAAATATCTTGTTTCATCTCTCTTCCTTTCCACCCTCTGAATTTAGGGTCTATTACTTGGAACTGGAATAAACTTCAGGAGCAAATCTTTATTTCAGACAACATGAGAATTTGTAATGCTTTTTTTAAATGACAACAGAATTTATTTTGCTTAGCATAACCTAATTGAATTATCCTATTCAGATCTTCTCCATAAATTCTTTTTGTTTTTACTTCTTTTGCTTTTGAATGAGTTGTGCCAAGTTCCCTCCTTCCCAATGTCTCCTTCCCTCCCTTTCCCATCACCTCTCCCCTACTCTCTCTCTTTCTCTCCTTGTCTCTGTCTCTCTTTTCCCCCAACCAAAATTATAAGAATAATCATTGTTCAGATCAGTCAACCAAACTTCCTTTTATAATTATACATGAAAGATGGGGAATGCCTCTCTCCTACCTGAACATAAATTACTCAGAAAAGACCAACCACAGTTTGATAACTTGAGAGTCCCCCACTAGTAATGAACCTTAATATAATAGTATTTAAAAAACAAAAACAACAAACCAGGTATGTGCTATCTATGTTCACCTTCACTGCATTTCTCCCAACCCCATTCTCTTACAAGAAAACCAAAGTTATAACACAACTGTCATATGTAAAGATTTGAAAAAAAAATCACCACTTGGCCATAAATTAGAAACAAGCTGGAGTTACAAGTTGTAGCCTGTAGTGAAAGCCTCAATATCAGGGCAAAACAAAAACAGTTGTCTACATCCAATGGTCTTTCTCCAGAATTGAACCTGACTGAAAATCTTCCAGAGCAGATTTTGAGCAAATTTCTTTGAGGAGTCAGTCTTCCAAAGATTTCCCAAAAGGCTATTGCTAAGTCTAAGACCGTGAATTCAGTTTTCTCTTTGTTCAGCTGCAATTCCTCTACTGGATATCATCTTGATATTAGAAGAAAATGAACTTGACTCTTACAAACTGTTCTTTTGATTCTTAATGGTTCTGAGTTTATGCAGCATAAAATCCTACCTAGCTATGTTCTTAAAACCAAAAGAAAGAATATCACAGCTTTGGGCATCTTTTATGAGATCTTATCTAATGAGTGAGTGAAATTTTCCAACTACTATATATATTGCATTAGGAAGAGAAGAACAAGCCATAAAAGAATAATGCATTTTTATCAATGATCTCATACATTAACTTTATCAAGGAATGAAAAGGTTAGCTGAGATGAAAAGGAGACAAGAGCAGACCTCAGATCTGAGCTGCCATCATGGGGTTCATTGTCAGTAGAAATGCTAGATTCTGAGTAACAATAATAACAACAACAACAAAAAGGAAAGCAATATTTTTACTAAGCTTTTATTATGTATCTGCACTCTTTCAATGGATATAGGAAAATAAAAGACAGACATGTGTCCTCAAGGAGTTCTTACAATCTTACAGGGTAGACTATCCCAGACACTCCAGTTTGTGCTTCCCTATCACTGTGTCCATAGAATAATTAAAATTCTTTTCTCATCTCTATGTTCATAATGAATATCTTCCCAGCTGGACTGTGAGGTCCTTGAGGGCAGTTCTTTTCAGTTTTATATCCAGCAAAGATAGTGGACAGCCACTGAAAAAATGTTTGAATGAATCAAGAAATTAGCAGATAAAGACGAGTATGAACTAGAGAATACAAAATTAGGAACAGGTCAAGGTTGAAAGATTCTAATCTTATCTTTCTCCAATATACTCTCTCCACTACTACCACTGTGAAATTTCCCATAAATTTGATCAGATTACCACCATAGCTGAATGGGTCTGCATGGTCTTGGGGATAAAACCTGAACCTTCTAAGTGTCCTGTAAAAGTCCATCAAAGATCTTCCCTCTGCCTGCCTCATCTCTCACCTTAGCATGGGTCATATACTATTGTGTCCATGGCTGATTCTCCAACTAGACTGTAAGTTCCTTGAGGATAAGAATCTTGTCTCTTTTATTGGTATAGTACCACTGCAAAATGTAGTGTGTCTTAATGCCTACTAAACATTCACTATGTACCAGATCCTTCCAGTGACACTGGGATATTACCACATATTCATTTATCTTCATATTATCTTTCATTTAATTGTGCCTCATAGCCCTCATAAAATCTGCCAAGTAAACAATAATTCCATATGCCTCTTTATGAATCAGCTAACTCAGCTTCTACTTCTGGTTGTCTAGCTATTTGGATAAATTTATCTCTCACTGTTTCCTCACTCTAATAAGAAATAGAGTACCACCTACACTTTTTACCTTACTTGATATTCTATGCTGACATACTTTCTGGAATATGATGGAGTATAAATGGATACCCACATATACAAATGTTATTATAAACAAATAATGTAATTATACTAATGTAAAGTAGTGAAGTTATAACCATTTATATGGATTGACTGAGTCCGGAGCCAGATTGCCTGGATTCAAACCTTGGCTCAGCCACCTGTGATCAAGGGTTCTCTGTTTATCAATTTCTTTAACTGTAAAGTACAGATAGTAATTGTACCTACTCTTAGGGTTGTGTTAAAGATTAAATGAGTAAATTTTATGTAAAATGCTTAGAATATTACCTCGTATGGAGTAGATACTCAACAAGTGTCAGCCATTTTTTCCAGTTATCTGTGACTTGATTGTGGTAGTGAATGTCAAATTATCCAACCAGTGAAAACATCAGCTATACATATGTGATGGCTGCCCAAGCCCCAAGATAAATTTCAGCATGCTCAGAGATAGACTCACCTCTAAATTCTACCCAAAGTGTATACCCAAAGTATATTAATACATGGGGAACTCTTGAGAACTTTCCAAACACTTAAGGTATGCCATCTGGTCCTCAAAATTGAGCATATTTTCATTTACTTAGAAACTTCAAGAATTTGCCCCAATAACCAGAGACAGCTCCAAGTTTACATATTTCCAATATAAAAACCAACTCCCTGAAAGTAGTTGTGATATGAGGGATTTCCCCAACCCTGTTTTCCAACAAATCCCTACAAACTTCTCTGTCCCACCGCCCTCAGCCTTGATAAGAAAGTCAATTGTCAGAGTCCCCTTGAGTCAGCAAGAACTTCAAAGAATGAGAGATTGGGGAGTTTTTTTATGTTTATCACCTCTAAGAGTTGCAAATAGAGTAACTGAACTTCCTTGAGTCAGTTTAGTTAGGATTATATCTTATGACAGGTTCCCAAATCTGTTGAAAGGATAGCTAGAGAATTTGATTTGAAAGAGAAATCAGGAAGAAGGATTACACACAGAAAGTAAACATGTTTGATTTTAGACATTTGAATTTGCAGTGTAGGTAGAACAACCAGTTCTTATTGATCCTAAAGCTACAGACTCCAAGGGATGGAAGATTTTCTACCATCTCTCAAAACAAAAAAAAAATTGAAAAATGCAATTTGAATGGACGGTAAAAGCTAGGGGTAATTTTGAAAAGACAAAAGAGATTTGAGTTCTATAGTACAATATTACTTTCAGGTGTAGAATGGACCTGTGAAGAAAGAGGGAAAGTATTCATCAAATGGCTTCCTCTAGAAAAACTGATCTAAAGATGAAATAAAAAATAGGAAGTCAATATGTTGGCCTAACTCTGCCTCATCTCTATCCCAGCCACTCATCTACCAGAAGATAGGGTCGTATTATTTTGGTTTCCATAATTCTGTTAAAGTTGAATTTATGATGCTTGCAATAAATTCTAAGTATGTTTTTAATATGTATGCTTTTCTCTACCCTCCTCCAATGTACTTACTTCTGATGTTACTTTTGAAATGACCTATTTCGTTTGCTTCTGTAGATCACACACAATTCCCAATAACTAATTTTAACTTCCATCTGATTCCAAGAATAAGCCAATGCCTAGCAGAGATCTGGTGTTGTTCTTGGAAAACTGCTCTCTCCCAAAAGATAAATGCAGCATGACCCTCCAATTTATTAACCCAATGACTGTCTCTGGGTGGTTAATAGGCCTAAATCCTAAATAGGAGACACATGATGTCTAGCCCAAAAATTCTCAATCAGAGTTACAGAGTTATTCCTTTTGAACTCCTACACTCTAAGGAGATAAAAATGTCCAACTCTGTAACTCATTTCTAACTTTGCTTAAAATTGGTCAAGGAAACATTCTGACAGTCAATTCAATTAAGCAGTTACTTCAGTCAAATAGATAACTCAGTCTAACAGTAAGTTCTGCCTCATGACTACTTAATTCAGTATAACCATTTATCAGTTCTGTCAATAAACTTATTCAACATATCAAACAACCAGATTTAACAGATTCTGTTCACCCTACTCCCCACTTGATAAGCTGAAAAGAATAAACAGAAATGCTTAGGAGTGAGATGTTCAGGAGAGGATACACAGTGTTCCCACATCCAAAGGAAGAGGATGCTTTCCTGGTATGTATTAAATGTGCTTAGCCACAGCAAACATAGAAACCCTGAACTGAGGGATAATGTGTGGGAAAATAAAATTACAAGTAATGGTTTATTGTTAATATTATATACTCAAGATAGAGTGGAAGGAATATTTTTAGATGTATTATTTACACCTTAAAATATTGGTTCAGAGTTTTCAGTTACTGTGAGAAAGAATTTTTATCAGTTTTATCCTTAATAGACCATTCCATAAATGTGGCCATTCCATAAATTCCATAAATTTTAGATATATTATTTACACCTTGACATATTAAGAGTTTTCAGCTTCACTGTGAGAAAGCCCTCTGAAAGAGGCAGCACTTTAAGCATCAATTCAGATTTTTATTCAGCCATTTTGACACCAGGAACTCTTTGACCCAGTTAATTTAACCCAGCCATTTTGGTGTGGCCTAAAACAACACACCATTACACTTTAAACTTTTTTATAAATTACCAGGTAATGCGTAAAACAAATGACCTTACCTCATTCTGACACTCACCCTAACACCAGCTTCTACACCTGGGAGGAGTGAGGTTCAAAATGGAGTGGGAATTTGGCATATTTATCTTTTTTCATATATGAAAAGTGGTGTGTTGACCACCCGTGGTCATCTCGTAAGGGGCCGACAATTATACTCTGTAATCTATCTTCTCACTTTCCAAGAATTATATCTTGATAAACACTTCAAATAACCTGATTTTCCCCTAAAAGTCAAAGACATTGGGGAGAGAAAGTATTTTAGCCACATTATGATCTCTCATTCTGAGATCTAGGCTGTACAGGAAATCTTTGGTTGAATCTCCCACAGTAATCTCAGACATCTCAGTAATACACATATATTTAATATCATGATGTTCATATTTTTCATTTTATTTTTTCAGTGTTCCAAGATTCATTGTTTATGCACCACACCCAGTGCTCCATGCAATGCGTGCTCTCCTTAATATCCACCACCAGGCTCACCCAACCCTCCACCCTCCTCCCCTCCAAAACCCTCAGTTTGTTTCTCAGAGGCCACAGTCTCTCATGGTTCATCTCCCCCTCTGATTTCCCCCAACTCCCTTCTCCTCTCCTTTTCCCAATGTCCTCCGTGTTATTCCTTATGCTCTACAAGTAATGTTCCTTTAATTAAAGAGTTTCAAAAAACATGATTGGCACGTCCTTAGAAATTAGCGTGGCTGGCTCTAACAGGTGTATATATATATATATATATATATCTTTAATTCTTTTTTATAAATATAAAGGTAATATGCTCATCAAAGTTTTTAAAATAAAAAAATTAATAAAGAATAAAATGAAAGACAGACAACTAGGATTGGAGTTAGGTAGATTCATGTGCTCTAAATATCAACTGATAAGTTTAAAACAATAGTAACTATTCATAGTTGAAACAGTTTCATCAAAATGACTGTGTCATAATGTTCTACTTTGGATTTTTGACAGTAGAGATGGAAGCTGATTTGGAAAATATGGAGGACCAGAATAAAAGAGACTAATTAGTTAATGATAACTAAGAACATTTACCAGAGTAAGGAAAACTGTAACCAAATGAGACTCTACTAATGTCAACATCATACAGAGAGATGTATAGTGGCTTTATAAAATGAAGAAGTAGGGGTGTTTCAATACTCTATGGAAGTGAGAAATACTTAAAGCAATGAAGGTAGGATGAAATTAAATAATGACACAAAGTAGATAAGAAAGCTTTAAATGTGTATATTTGTGTTTGTATTTCTGTAAACCTTATTCTACATTATGAATTATGGCATATCTAAGGAAAAAGAAAGATTAGTATTTATGTTTTTATTTTTCCCAAAGAATAACATGCTAAATGATCTCCACACCCAACTATTCTGAACTAGAGCATGTCTAGCTAGTGGGTCTACATGTTGAACACAAAAGATTCCATCATTCCCCTACTAATCAATACCTAAATATCAGGAAAAGAAACTAACAATGGACCAAGCCAATAAATTTGAATCATGTAGCAGTACTTCTTAACTTTCAGAGGATTTCGGATCCTTAGTGAATCTGATCAAAGGTAAAGACTCCAGAAAATTGCACATATGCATATAAATGTGAATTTTTTTGCTAACAACTTCTGGAGTTTCATAGACTTGAGATTCAATGCTTCTCTCTTGGTTTCTTTTGGCCTTGAGCACAATGCTTCCTTTCCTGGCAAGACATATATCATTTTTACCTGGATGCTACTGAGGTCATTTTCCAGTGACATGTTCCTTGCTTCCTCTGTGCCTTAGGTACTATGATGATGTGTGGATAGTGATACAGCTCAGCTCCACTTGGGGTCCTCAGGAAATGAATGTTGCCAATACTGGTAACCCTGTCTTATAAGCTAATGTGCCATTTTCATGCATAACAATGACATAGTAAAAATAACAAACAGGAACTCCCCAAACCTTTTTTTTTTTTTTACCCAGTACATTGACAGACATGCAAAACCTGACTGGAGGTATAATATTTTTGCCTTCCTTCTACATTAATTTTCTTCCTAATTTCAATTAGCCAAACTTGAATGGAGACTTTACAGACAGTTCAACCCCACCTCAGAGCTTTGCAGACAGCTCTTGCTGCCAAGCTGTCAATCACCAAGACAACTAGGCCAATGTGCTTTGCTCTAGGTAAATACTTCATCAGAGCCAGTTGCAAAAGGAGTCTCTGCAATGACTTTCTATCAGATCAGATACTTACTCCTAGCAATTGAAAAATTTTTTTGAAAGTACGTGGGGGTATAAATAATCATTAACATTTAAAAATAATTATTTATGCTGATTAACAGAAGCTATTTCCAGAAATACTCTCTCATGAAGGCAGGCTCATTCAAGAGATCTAGAAAAGCTTTCTCCTCCCCAATAAGTCTGACGTTCTTCTGTTTGTGAGACATTATTTTTTTTCTTTGCATTAATTATAACTTTCTTCTAACATCTTCTTCTAAGCCACAAATGCCCCTGAAGTGGTTGTCAGTAGTTTATCAATTTTCAGTCTTTAGTCTCTTCTTTTTAAACATTTTGAATAAGATGAGATGACAAAAGGTGAGGTAGTTGGCATTCTTACCTCAAGTGAAAAATAAAGGAGATAGGTTAACTCCTTGGACACAGTGGCATTCAATAAAGTGATGTTTTTGACATGTTCAGTACATATAAATGAGTTAAAAACAGACAAACTTTACATCCAGTAGATTCAAAGAAAGTTTTTTTTTAAAAGCTGGGTTTTGGGACTTTATGGACCCAGAAGTGGTGCCAAATCATTGTACTCCTCCCATCCAGGCTCCATTACTGTTGATCCACCCTCAGGGGTTTTCTGAGCAGCCCCTCACAGCTTTATTGTTTGCTGGTCTCCTAGGCGGCAGGTGTCTTTTAATCAAAGGCTTAAAAAGGTGTGGGGTTTAGGAGTCACCCCTGACTGTAAGAAAAACCTTCCATTTAGCCTTGGGCAACAATATTGGAGCTTTTTTGAATGTTGTAATCAACTCTGTGCCAAGTGGGGCCCAATCTCCCCCTACACAGCCCCAGGAATCCAAAGAAAAAAAGTGTTTTCAATTCTCTTCAGAAGTCTGATCTCCCACATTGCAGACCAAATAAAAACAGTCTGGGCCAATTGTGTCTCCTCCTACCCCCATTTACTGTGGAATCCGCCTGGGAGAAACGGGAAAGTTGGCTTCGGGCCAGCACTGGCCTTCTGTAGAGGCAGAAAACTTCCCTTCCCTTCCTTCCATGGACTGTCAGAAACCAAAAGGAGAACCTCCACCTCAGATATTCCATGGAGAGGGGCAGCTGTGGGGGTCAGGGCAGGACCTAAGATGACAGCTGGGACATCAAGGCCTAAAACGTTCAAACACTTGATTTGGAATTTCAATGTACATATTAGTTTGTTACTGCTATTTTCTCTTATTAAGTAGACTGGAAGGAAAACTGGAAAGAGTTGCTTGGGAGTTGAAATGGCTACAGACTGAATCTCAGCATCAATACTTACAGACCATAACATCAGATGACTTATTATGTAGACCAAGGCTCTCACCCCATTTCTCCCACTGACTAGCTCTGTGATGTTGGCCAAATCCCTACACCAATGCTGGTCACCTCATCATAAAAATGAGGAGGATGCACTAAAAGATCCCTAAAGGCCTCTTCAATCCTAATAGTTTAAGTTACTTCTGAGATCCTGAATTTAGAAAACATCCAAGTGGGATTAGACACTTTGAAATTATCGTCTGCCCCATCCACAACCTCCACCAACTTCAATGGGTTTTGGCCATAGTTCTTCAAGACATTTTTCTTGGGGGACCTACTGGGCCTAAGAATGGGGAGCAAGAGTATGCAATGCAAGGCCAGATCCACAACAAAAGTCCCAGTGGCCATGCTCAAAGTAAGAGTAGCTCAAAACTACAGGTTTCCAGGCGAGAAATACCAGTTTACAAGCTGATAATAAGGTAATAGCAACTTTTCCCCAAGAATTTTACCAAGCAAAGCTTGTCAGGTGACTCGAGGGTACCCTGGAGATTATGGCTCAAAACTGCCATAGCCAAGGCTCATAGGGAGGCTGCCGCTAATACATCCCAATGTTAAAGGAAGAATAAGTGGTCCAGTGAAAAGGAATCAGAGAAAATGAGGCTAGGAAAGTTTGGGGGGATGGAACTAAGGAGGAAATACCTCTAAGAATCCAACAGAAGGACAAAAGGAGAGAAAGCCCTTTTATGCTACAGTGGTTACCAACTATGTGCTAGAGGAGATGATGCCAAAGGCCTGTTTAAGCCACAAATACTGAAATGAGGACTCTTAGAAACTAAAACTCCTTTAAGGACCTAAATGAACAAAGCCAAATTTCAGGTCTTGTCATAGTTTGTTAGGGAAAACAGTTTGGAGAGTCGAATGAGCTAGTGATGTTGTAAAGAATCCCACAGAACTCCTTTTTTTGTTCTTAAGATAGAATCATCACAACTGAAAGCTGTTGGGGGAGGAAAGTGAAGGAGAATATAGTGGAATTCTAAACAATACGATGCTCATAGTAGAAATACAGGCTATTTCAATACTCAAAATATTTGTCTGAATATATTAAAATAAAACTAAGTAATAAATCAAAAATAAAACTAAGTTAAAAAAGAATAAGGCTAAATTCAAGCTTGTTTTTCTGTGTTCATGACACTAAATAAACAGATTTTAGTGAATTCTCCCTTTTTAACTAGTTGGTTGGTATTGTGTAGATGCAGCCAGCATTTAATATGCTTTCAGTTGTGTCCTCAGCCCTCAAGACCCTGGGGGTCTGAAATCTCAGCCAACTTTGCAATTTAATCCAAAACCCAAAGCAGTTCAGGTTCCAAGTAACCTGTTACCCTCTGTTAGCAAAACATCACTTGTGGTTTGAAAAATAGCATTTTTAATAACCCCTTTTCAGTTTCCTGGCAGGCCCCCAGCTTCACTTCAAAGTTGATTTTCCCCAGTGAGAGTACAGCTGGAAGAATCCAGAAGTGCACTGTGCCACAATCCCACCACCTCAGGCTGGGAAGGCCCAGCTCTAGGGCAAAGAAGGCTGGGGTGGGAATGCAGGTGGAGGGTGGGTTACAGGCTGGGGGTGGTGCAGGTTGTGGATCACAGAGAAATGGCCTCAGTTAAGGCCTTCCCAGAGACAAAACAATGCATCACTCTCAGTAGTGAACAACTAATGAAACTGAGTCTAAATTGAATTGTGGATTATATCATTTTGGCTTATTTTTAAATAAATTTGATAAAAAGAAACCACTATAATTTGGGCTGCCTCTTGAATGCCATGTGTTTTTTTTCAGTGACCCACCCTTCAGATGTCATGCAAATAAATGTCAAGAAAACATACTATGAAGAGAGACACTGGAGGCAGGAGTGGGGGCAAGAGAACAGACTTTCATCTTCGGAGACCTAGGATCTCTTAAGGCAAGTGCAGACTGAGCTCTCCTTAAACTGCAAGACAGTAGTAGCTTTGAAGTCCTGAGTTTGCTCTTGTATTTCTTGCCCAGGACTAGTGAAGTTGAGGTTGCCAATAAAATGACCGTTTTGCTCAAAATGTTGCATTTAAAATCCAAGTATTCTTAAAACAGCAGAGTAGGATTTGGGCCAGAAAGTGCTTTCTAGTACAAACACCAGTACACTTTTACAAGGCAGGTAAAACTCAAAATTATGTTGCTAATTAATTTTATAGTTCCTCTAGCTACCTAGAACCAACTATAGCCCAACATTCTTCAATTGGGATTTGGCCAAGAATTCAGATAATGCCATTTATGGACCATGCCAATAGCTGAGGTCATGCTTTCTGCCAAAAGAGGAAAAAAGAAAGAAAAAAATAAATATGGAAGGATTCGTGGAAAGTACATATTAGAAGATAGGAGCAGAAGGGAGAAGAAAACAGATAAGAGGTAAAAAAAATCTTTACATATTTTTTACAATGCCAATTTTTACATTACAATGCCAAAGAGAAATGCATACCAGAGGGGAGGGCCTATAGACTTTGAGTTTCCATTGTTTTGAGGAAAAGGTGAAGCAAAACAGGAGAATGCAGTGATTGTAGTAAATGCTAGAGAAGCAACAGTTTGATATCAAAGAAATAACCTTTATTTACCCCCCCAATACAAAAAAAAATAAGAAAAGGGAAAGGTCTGATGTCTTGCTTCATGGCTGGTACAAATATTCTGTTATGTGCATACTAGGAATGTGAATTGCGTGCTACTTGATTTGGGGTTCTGTAATTATCAGTCTTCTTTTTTTTTTTTTCAGCACAAACTCAGATTCCAAGAACTAGAAAGAACCTCAACAAATACAAATTACAGTATACTGAACAGTAGAGTTAAAAAGGAATTTGGATCTAATCTAATCTACCTCCATTCTAGGAATGAGGAAACTGAGGTAAATGGAGAAAAAACTTGGCCAGATGTCACACAATAAATTAGTCAAAATTAGAACCAAGATCTAGTAGGGTAGTTCCTAAATATCAGTTGATAATAAACATCACTGGTCCAAGGGAAAATGAGAAATACAAAAACTATATAGTGATTATTTTATTAAGTTAAAATTTTTAAACTATCTTTAATTTTGAGATTATGTCCATTTTTAATTTTTTTCTAATTTTTTAAAAAGATTTTATTTATTTATTTGACAGAAAGAGAAACAGCGAGAGAGGGAACACAAGCAGGGGGAGTTGGAGAGGGAGAAGCTGGCTTCCTGCCAAGCAAGGAGCCCGATGCTGAGCTCAATCCCAAGACCCTGGGATCATGACCTGAGCCAAAGGCAGACGCTTAACGAATTAGCCACCCAGGTGCCCCATGAGATTATGTCTCATGTTTTTTTTTTTATGTTAAAATATCCTTTTAAAATATCATTCTTTTATGAAATGAAAAACACAGAGAATACTTGTTATTTTATAATGTCCTTAATTGACAAAAATAATAATTGTCAGCCTCATGTGAAGCCTCAACATTTTTTGGAAAATATTTGGTGTGTGAAAGCTTGAAGTCTTCTACTAGCCTAGTCCAATCCCCTGATGTCAGACAGGATATCATCACTTAATCCAAGGTCTCTTCTGACCCCAAAAGATTTTGTACCCACTGAATATGCCACTGAAGTGTCATATACTGAACAAAGTGTCAGAAAAAGACTGGTTTGACTGGGATGTGGAGTGAAAGACAAATGAGGGAAAAAAATGTACATGGCAGAACATTGGAGAAACAAACTGGTTTGCAATCAATGCATCACCCTGTTTTTTGTTATGGTAACTTCAAGTTACCATACTATCCTGATTTAATAGGTAATAGCTTTTTCACTACATATTTATATTTTTCATTTGTGATTCAATTCAAATTTTCATCATGAGGAAAAAAGACACAGACACTCAATTTGTATGAGGTTGGCATATTGTATAGAAGAAGCTAAGAGAGGTTAAGTGATTTGTCCCAGAAAAATTGGTTCACATGGGACTGAACGAGGACTGAAGCCTAGAACTTCATTCTAGATCTCATAATCCTTTCTCTTATTCACGTTTCTATCCACTGCACATCTTAACTCATTTCTCGATATGACCCATCAGCTGGCCAATGACATTGTGGTATAATTTGTTATATTATATGATTATATATTATATGATTTGTCCCGAAAGTGCCCAACATCACCACTCTAGGTGCCAGGCCCAAGTAGCATGAGACTCCAGGACCCAGAAAGATTACAAGGTTACTGGGAATATAAAGGCCTCTGGCTCCTGGGGAGTCACTGGTATGATATGTGAAATATAGGTGGTCCAAGAACCCTATCACTGTTGCCACCTGTTGCTACCACTTCTGGCCAGATAGAGGCCAGAGGAGAGAACTGATATATCAAAATGCTCACACAAGTGTCATCATCATTGTCATTATTACCAAATTGTCAGTGATTCTCATTGAAATAACTTGGCTTATGAATTATCTAAATTCAATATTTCATCCTAGCTATTACCTTACACCACTCAATCAAGAACCAATCTGATATCCAAACAGATTTTAACATCAACTTAAGCCACATAGAATTTTAAAGGTAGAGCAGATAATACCAACCAAAACTACCAGATAATATGCTCCAAAGTCAAACTGAAGGTCACTGTTTGGGATTGCTGCTATTTGGGATTCCAGCAGTTTAGGACAATCCTTATCCCTGCACTCATTTACATGGGCTGGAATCATATGTTTTTGTTTTTTTTTTTAAGATTTATTTATTTATTTGACAGACAGAGATCACAGGCAGAGAGGCAGGCAGAGAGAGAGGAGGAAGCAGGCTCCCTTCGGAGCAGAGAGCCTGATGTGGGGCTCGATCCCAGGACTCCGGGATCATGACCTGAGCCAAAGGCAGAGGCCCTAACCCACTGAGCCACCCAGGCGCCCCTCATATGTTTTTTAAAAACAAGACCGCCTTCTGGCTACTGGTTAGGTTAGTAGTTAACAACTTCCAGGGTCCTGACAGCAGAGTATCAAGAGGAACTACATAGTACTCACTTAGCTGTGGCCCAGCCAGTAACTGCCTTCAATCATAATAAATAACCTTTTAAAAAAGATTTTATTTATTTATTTGATAGACAGAGATCACAAATAGGCAGAGAGGCAGAAAGAGAGGAAGGGAAGCAGGCTCCCTACAGAGCAGAGAGCCCAATGAGGGGCTCGATCCCAGGACCCTGGGATCATGACCTGAGCCGAAGGCAGAGGCTTCGACCCACTCAGCCACCCACACACCACTAAATAACTCTTGAAGGAGAAACCAGTATCTCCATCTGGACAGGCACACTCTCAATACAGAACTCAGCCCTGGCCAATCAATAAATGTTTATCTCTCAGACCCTGGTAAAATAAAACAGGGCTCAGGGGCTCTGGATAAAAACAGTCAGGTTCCCAGACTCACTTGGGAAAAAAGTTAATATGGTGGTAATGAGCCACTTAAATGCCTGTCTGCGTATGTTACAATAACATACCCTTTTCATCCCTTCCAATGGCTCCCAAAGGGTGCTGTGGACAGCCGCATTTTGTGGGTACTTCTTCCACTCCCCACACCTACCCACAGAAAGCAAGTCTCTTCTGTCTCTCTCAAACTTGATTTTATAGTTATCGGAGTTTCCCCTTTCCTTAAGTTTTTTCTTTTTGTTTTCTTTTTCTTTCTTTTGTGCTTTTTGTCCTTCCTTTGGGATTTTTTTTTTAATCCTTTTTAGTGCTTGGGTATTTTATTGCCCTTTGTTGCTTTTGTTGCTGCTGTTGCTGATGCTGTTCATTGTCCTTACCTTCTCTTTCCCATTGGTTTTCTTCTTTTTGTTGCAATTTGGGGAATATCTTTCTCTGTTTGGGGCATTCATTTTACTTTTATGTGTTTTAAGATTTTTGTTTTATGGGTTTTTTCTCTGGTTTGTTTGTTTCTTTTTGTTTGGGGTTTTAACTTTTTTTCATGGGTGTTTTGTATTTTTTTATTGTTGTTTGCTTATTTTGGGGGGGAGGATTTTTCTTTTCTATGCTTTTTTCCTTTTGGGTTTTGGATTTTGTTATGTTTTTCTTTATATTTTGGGGCTTATAAAAAATTTTTTTTAGAATTTAGGATTTTTCTTTTTCTGTTAAAGTTTTCCCTTTTTTCTGTTTCTTTAATTTTAAAAAAACTATCTCCTTTCATTTTAGTGGTTTTTTTTTTACATTTTGCCTCTTAATTTTTTTAACCTTTTAGTAATATTTTTACATTGGAATCATTTTAGATTTACAGAAAACCTGCAAAGAGCATACAAAAGGTTCCTATATACTCGCCTAGTTTTCCCTATATTAACATCTTTCATTAGTATAGTACATTTGTTACAATTAAGGAACCAATTCTAAAATGTTATTGTTAAGTCCATACTTTATTCAGATTTCCTTAATTTTTCTCTAATGTCCTTTTCCTATTTCAACATTCCATCCAGGGTACAATATTACACTTAGTTGTCATATCTTCTTAAGCTCCTCTTGACTTAGCTTCTCAGACTTTCCTTCTTTTAGATGATCTTGATGGTTCTGAGGTACTGGTCAGGTATTTCATAGAATTATCCTCAATTGGGATTTCCCCAATGATTCTTTCATAATTACACTTGGGAAATGTGTTGGAGAGAAAGACCACATAGGTGAAGAGCTCTTCTCATCCATCAAATGATGGAACACACTATCAACATTACTTACCACTATGTTATTTGTCAGTAATAGCTTTTTTTAAATATATTTTTTATTTTTACTTTTAAATTTTTTAAAATTTCACATTTTTATTTAAATTTCAATTGGTTAACATACAGTGTAATATTGGTTTCAGGTGTAGAATTTAGTAATTCATTGCTTACATACAACAACTAGTGCCCATCACAAGTGCCCTCCTTAATACCTATCACCTATTTAACACATCCCCCTGCCCACCTTCCCTCCAACAACCCTCAGTTTGTTCTTTATAGTTAAGAGTATGTTTTATGGCTTGTCTGACTCTTTTTTCCTTCTTTTGTTCATTTGTTTTGTTTCTTAAATTCTACATATGAGTGAAATCATGTGGTATTTGTCTTTCTGAGTTATTTCACTTAGCATAATACTCTCTAGCACCAACCACGTGATTACAAATGGCAAGATCTCATTTTTATAGCTGTATAATATTCCATTGTGTGTGTGTGTCTGTGTGTGTGTGTGTATCTATCTATCTACATATGTATACTACTTCTTTATCCATTCATCAGTTGATGGGCATTTGGGCTCTTTCCATAACTTGGCTATTGTTGACAACGTTGCCATAAACATTGGGGTGCATATATGGTTTTGAGTCAGTATTTCTGTATCTTTTGGTAAATGTCTACTAGTGCAATTACTGGATCATAGGGTAGTTCCATTTTTCACTTTTTGAGGAATCTCCATACTGTTTTCCACAGTGTCTGTACCAGTTTGCTTTCTGGCCAACAGTGAAAAAGGAACCCCTTTCTCTGCATCCTTACCAACATCTATTGTTTCTTGTGTTGCTAATTTTAGCCATTCTGACAGGTATGAATTAATATCTCATTGTAGTTATGACTTGTATTTCCCTGATGATGAGTGATATTGAATATCTTTTCACGTCTGTTAGCCATCTGGATAGCTTCTTTGGAAAAATGTCTATTCATGTCTTCTGTCCATTTTCTAACTTGATTCTTTGGGGGGGGTGTTGAGTTTTATAAGTTCTTTATATATTTTGGATACTAACCCTTTATCAGATATGTCATTTACAAATGTCTTCTCCAATTCCACAGTTGCCTATTAGTTTTATTGACTGTTTCCTTCACTGTATAGAAGCTTTTTATCTTGATGAAGTCTGAATAGTTCATTTTTACTTTTGTTTCCCTTTTCTTAGGAAACCTGTCTAGTAAGAAGTTGCTATGGCCAATGTCAAAGAGGTTTCTATCTACGTTCTCCTCAGGATTTTGATGGTTTACTAATCACATTTAGGTCCTTCATTCATTTTGAATTTATTTTTGTGTATGGTGTAAGAAAGTAGTCCTGTTTCATTCTACCATATGTGGCTGTCAAGTTTTCCTAACACCATTTGTTAAAGAGAATGTCTTTTTTCCCACTGGATATTCTTTCATGGTTTGTCATGGATCAATGGACCATATAGTTGTAGGTCCATTTCTTGATTTTCTATTTTGGTCTATTTGTCTATGTGTCAGTTTTTATGCCAGTACCATACTGTCTTGATGACTATAGCTTTGTCATATAGCTTGAAGCCTAGAATTGTGATGCATCCAGACTTGCTTTTCTTTTTCAAGATTTCTTTGGCTATTTAGGGATTTCGTGGTTCCATACAAATGTTAGGATTGTTTGTTCTAGCTCTGTGGAAAGTCCTGGTGATGTTTTCATAGGGATTTCACTAAATTTGTCTATTGCTTTGGGTAGCATAGATGGCTCATTGCTCAGAAGGGAACCTGCTTTTCTCTCTACCTCTGCCTGCTTGTGGTGTGTATGTGTGTGTGTGTGTGTGTGTGTGTGAAATAAATAAAAATCTTTAAAAATTTTTGCAAAATATAGAGCTAAAGAAAAAAAGTCCTAAAGGCAGAAAGACAAAAGAATCCCTTAACACACAGAGAAGACAAATAAGTTTAGCAGTAGATCTCTCCAGAGAAACTTAGTATGCAAGAAGAAAGTGGCATGATATCGTCAATGTCCCAGTTAGAAAAAGTATGCAGCCAAGGATACTCTATCCAACAAGGTTATCATTTAGAATAGAAAGGGAAGCAGAGTTTCCCACACAAACAAAAAGTAAAGGAGTTTATGACCACTAAACCAGTCCTGCAAGAAATATTAAAGGGGACTCCTTTGAGTGGGAAAGAAAGACCAAAAGTGACAAAGACTAGAAAGGAACACCAAAAATCTCCAGCAACAACAGAATAATTAATAAAATGGCACTAAACTCATATCTATCAATAACTACTCTGAATCCGAATGTAAATGGACTAAATGCCCCAATCAAAAGACAAAGGGTGTCAGGATGGGTTAAAAACACACACACACACAAGACCCATCTATATGCTGCCTAAAAGAGACTCATTTTGGACCTAAAGACACCTGCAGGAGTATGGAGAAATATTTACCATGTAAATGGATGTCAAAAGAAAGCTGGAACAGCCATACTTATATCACACAAACAAGATTTTAAACCAAATACTGTAACAAGAGATGAAAAAGGATCCTATATCATAATAAAAGGGTCTATCCAACAAGAAGATCTAACAAATGTAAATATTTATGCTCCCAGCTTGGGAGTACCTAAACATATACAACAATTAATAACAAACATAAAGGAACTCATTGATAATAACACAATAATAGTAGAGGATTTTAACACCCATCATTTAAGCAGAAAAATCAATAAGGAAACAATGGTTTTGGATGACACACCGGAATAGATGGACTTAAAAGATACATTCAGAACATTTCATATTAAAACAACAAAATGCACTTTCTATTATTACCTTCAGTCGGCCAACATATACTTTTTGAGTGCGTGTGACATTCTGTAGAATAGATCACATACTTGGTCACAAATCAGGCCTCAACAAGTACAAAAAGACTGAGATCATACCAAGCATCATTTCCAGTCACAATGCTATGAGACTTGATGTCGATCACAAGAAAAAAAAAAAAAGGCAAAATCTGGAAAGACCACAAATACATAGAGCTTAAGGAACATCCTACTAAAGAATGAATGAGCCAACCATGAAATTTAAAAAGAAATTTAAAAATACATGGAAACAATAATGAAAACATGACGGTCCAAAACTTCTGGAATGCAGCAAATGCAGTCATGAAAGGGAACTATGTAGCAGTACAAGACTTATCACTATTGATATTAACCTTGAATACCTGCCCAAGGTGTGTTTGCCAAGTTTCTCCACTATAAAAAGTTATTTTTATCCCCCTCGATACTGTACTTTTTAAAATCAAGTCATTAAGCCTCATCTATACTTAGAATGGAAGAGACTAAGCTCCACCTCCTGGGGCAGGGGGCAGGTATCCAAATAAATGATTTGGAATTAAGTATTGCATTATCTATTTTGTTGTTCCAATTGTTCAACTTCTGTTATTGGATGCTCTTTCAGGATTGTTTCTATGCATTTTCTTGACATGCCTTCTTCTTTTTATTTTTTCACTTGTTAAACTTTTTAAAATTATTTCCTACTCCTTTTTCTTTTACATTTGCTTCAGTTTCCTTTTTCATTTCTATTATCCTTCTGCTTCCATTTTCCCTCCCCTTTTCTCTCCTCTGATAGCTTTTAATATTTTCTCCTTTCCTCCTTTTATCTTTTCCACTTGTATTTTTAAAATAATTTTCTCCTTTCCAATATTCATTTTATCTTTTTTCTTTTTTACATACCATTTTGTTAATCAAAAATTTTAATAAATTCTACATTATGATGAATTCACCATAACTAGTAAAACAATATAAGTTGCAAAAAGAAAAATATACCCTCATTCCCACCCTCTCAACCTCACTGCTAAAATTCTTGGTCATCTACCAGAGTTTACAACACCCCTGTAAAGCTCTATGCTCCCTCACAGGAACGACTGGAAGACCCTGTGTGGCAATTCTGGAGGCTCTGCTAGTTTTGTTGAGAATTTTATTCCTCTAAAGGTCATATTCATTAAACTGAAGATTAGTTGAAATACTAAAGCAGTAATCATACAATTTAATATATTCCTTATATAAAAACATCCACACTGAAATTACTTTGGCTGGCTTTGACTAGAGAAGTGTTCTACAAAGACTTTATCTAGCACCTTCTAGTTCCTAACATCAGGAGAGTATGTATATGTATATGCATGTATTCCCATGCTCTCTGCCCTCAAACTCAGGGAGTTATTGGGAACCAGGAATAAGAAGTGAATGGAAGTCCAGGGAACTTAGGGAGAAAATTCTTTTAGAAATTAGATATTCACATAGATAGAAGGTACCAGGAAGACATTAAAAGCTACATTTCTGTTCCCCAAGAACAGAAATGGCCTATTTGAAGGCCCCATTCTGTCTTCATGCTCTTATCCTAACTGTTTCCTCTCTGTTTAGATTCCAAGCTTAAACCCATGTGCAGCTAAATTGGCAGGTAAAGGTGGGTCCCCAAATTCCTTTGCTTTTTTGTACTCCAGTTTCTCTGGGTTGAAATGGAAATAACAATCCACCTTTCCTGACAAGTCCTGACAAGTTCAGCAGTTAAGAGCTTATTTCAGGTACAATCATGCATGGGAGCTAAGGGTGAGGGAGAGAAGAATGAGGCGAATTAGATGACCTTTAGAGCCTACTTCTAATGATGTAACTCGGTCAACTGAGGGCTTTTGTAGTTGCTGTCAATTGAGGTTGACACCAGGGGTCAAGCAGACTCTGTGAGCTAGGCTAAAGTTGGATCACTTTTGGAGCTAGGGAGAGGAAAGAACACCATTATAGATCCTACCAGAGCCTTCTACTATTCCCTTTCATTATCATGCCAATTATTCAGAAGAGAAACCAGAAACCATTTCATTAAAAATCATGTCACATCCTTCCAAGCAAGGGGTTCCTTCCAAACCAGCCTGATTTGGAATGGTGTTCCCGGTCTAGGGCCCTAACCTGGAGCAGTTTGCTGACTAGTAGACATCCATTCCACAGTGTCAGAGAGCTGCCCTTCCTGTCTTTTACTTTCACATATATACAGCCAAGGTCTGATATTGGCTTCTGGACTTGAGACCATGTGACTTTATCTTCCTTAAATATGGTATTAATCTTCCCCAGGGGAAAAAAAGTGACTAATAAAATCAGGCACTTAAGGTAACAAGGACAGTTTTGCCTTAGGGTAAAGCATAAGGGTTTGATTTTTCTCAGAATTCTCAACCTGATTCTGAGGTCAGCAGCAACTAGTCTGGAGGAAGTACAAATACATCAGGTGAAGCCTTTAGCCCAGGACCTGGAGCAAGAAGCATCCACTAGTTCAAGAACACAGTGGCTTTAAGTGATATTTATTTTGGAGGTCTTTTCAACAATGTGGCTATAATCTTCATAGTGACCAGATTGAGCAAACCACATTTGAGTAGTAACTTCAAGAGGGCAAAAGTAATGTTGGGGGTTGGGGGGATGTAGGGGTATCAAGGGAAGCTCTAGAAGAATGATAAGACCTTCTGTTTTGTTGGTTCTTTCCTTGCCTACAGCTGGTAAAGAATCACTGTTTACAAGGGCAAAGGGGAACAGTAGGAAGGCCTCTACCCGAACATCAACCTCTTTAGGTTCACTATTTCACTATTAATGTTAACAATTTACTTCTTTGGTTTAAACAATGTGAATTCCCTGAGATGTCTCTAGAAAAAAAATATATATTCACTCTTTGACACCATAAATCCTAAGAAAGGTGGAAGAGGGTGGCCAAGAGGGAGGATTGTCCTTTGGAATGTGAAATACTTGCTTTAAGTGAACCAAAGACTTACAGTGGATGTGACCTAATAGATTTAATTCACCTTGAAGCTTAACAATAATAAATAGGCTAACAATTAAAATAAGGTTGAGGGTCCGGACTGGAAACAGAGAGAGGCTCTAGGGTGTATACGGGGGTTGAACCAGAAAAATATTTTAATTTTTAGGGGCTTTGGTATACAACCTTAAAGGTAAGAGACAAGATAGCACCAAGAAAAATGAAGGAACATGGGCAAAACTAAGCCAGTGTATATGGGGCAACAGTGTGTTGAGGTCTAATATTTGAAGAGAATTTGTAATGAATTTCAAGGGTGCAGAGAACTCTTTTGAATGGCCAGACAGCTACAAGATGGTTTTCTTTAGTTTAGATCTCTCAGGCTAATTGAAATTGAATATTTCTATTAAAGGAAACACCTAGTAGACCTTAGACCTAGTTATACCTCCGCTCAAGTAAAGGAATAGGTCAGAATGGTGGCAAATAGCTACGCTTTTCTCTATTTTGAATATAAAATATAGAATGTATACTTTCGAAGTTTGTTATGGAACTATTTTGAATGTTACAAGATACAGTAAGCCCTCTCGGGAAAAAATGGCAAAATTGCAGCAGCAAGCTCTATGCCTATTAATTTTACTTCCCTTACCTTAAGTCCTATCATGCAGTGTTAGAGCATTATTTAGGGGAAAATGGAAAGGAAGAAATGGAATTTTCAAAAGAGTGTTTGCAGAGTTATTCTCTTTTACAATCTGCATTTTTTGTTTTATTTTTAGTTTTAAAAGGATAATCTATGCACATGGTAAACATGTACACAGTAATACATGCACACAGTTAACCTCACTAGAGGGAAACATTATTCAAAATTTCTATGATGCCTTCCAGAAATAGTCTATATATTTCTAAGCATATATATGCATATTATTATAATTTTAGATGTTATAAAAACTTCTGTGAAGGTTTCTATCTGTCAGGTTTGCTTCAAAGCAACACCTGATTTCCACAGCATGGTCCAAACTATAAAGCCAAAACTATCTGCAAAGATTCAACCAAGCAACAGTATCTAATGTATATACCCAGGACCCACAGTAGAGCGGCAGAGTGAGAATAAATCCTGGGAAAACAATGTGTACCTCTTTTAGGAAAATGGGGATATTAATACCTATCTCACAGGATTGTTGTAATTCCTGAAAAAAATAATATACACAAAGTGCTTAAACATTGCCTGGTATAGAGTAAGTGCTTTGTAAATGTTAGCTGCTGTCATTTGTATTGTTGGTTGCCATTGTTACTTGGACAGGATAGCTTGGGCCTTCTTGAAGCTATTCCCTATTTTCTCTGAGTTTTCTTCTCAAGTACCTCCAAAGTTGGGAGCCTCTATTTTGTTACTATTCTTCCTCTAGGATACCTCTCCCACCAGTATATAAACTCTGGAGCCAATTGATAAACAAAACTATACCTGAAAATCTGTCCTGGACACAAGGAAATCTTAGTCTCACTACCTGATGCTCCCTTCATGGTCCCAAGGAGATAAACTTTTATATGTTATAGTTCACTACTGTTCTTATAAAGACCATGGAAATGCATGGACAGATTGGCAGCTCACCACACTTTCTGGGGAATTACTCAGCCCAGAACATATTGTTTCCATCTCCTTTATGTGATTCAGTCCCTCTTCATCCCTACACCGCTCAGTGCTTCTGAGGAGTTGCATGTTACTGGCTAGCCACAAATACTATACTGGTCTGGTTTACCCTGCAGACTAGCCTTTAATAAGCTGGTGCTGCTGGGACAGGTTGGACTCCACAGTCACAGGTCAAACATCTGAGGCTACCATCTCATTCCCTTAGAAGCTCTTTGAGAAAGGAAAGCCAAGCACATAATGTTTAGCACAACTTCTCTCACTTACCTCCTTATCTGGAAGGGTAGGTGAATGACAAGTGAAAACACTAGCTTTCTCCTACTTGTTAGTCTCATCAGTGGCCTCTGCCTACTTCCTGGTTTCTTCCAAACATAAATTGAATATTTGGCTCCTGATACAAGTCTTTGTTTCATCATGGAGGGACTTAAACATCCATGAAGATAAACCATAGAGTACCACTTTCTTGGCTCAATTCCAGTGACCTTTCCTTGCATTTCAGTTGTCCACAACCAATGGTAAAAAGTCTACAAGGATCTTTTTACCATTCAAAACCACTCTACCTCTAAAATCTTAAATTCATATATTCCACTCTCTAGATACATTTTCCCATTAAGGACTTTTTACTTCCTCATTCCTACTACTCCTATTTTTTGGTCTCCTCCCAACTTACCAGTCCCCTGCAGCCTAATTTTCTTCCGTGACTAGCATGGACCCAAAAACCATTTTTTTACCCACTATCTTCCATACTCTTAACTTACCATATTTTGACCTAGTATCACCCAAAAATTCTCTTGCTTCAGAAAAATTCTCAGTGTCACACAATGATTCTTCCAAGAATTCCTGGTCAGTTTTATCTCCCATCACTTCCTATACCCTCAGTGATCTCTTTTCATCAATTACAGCCTTTATTTCTTAATCTTTACTCTTTCCCTCTCTGCCGTTTCTTTCTTTTCTATGCAACAATATGTTCAAATCTCTCATTATTTAAGAAACAATCCCTGAACCCTGTCTCTCTGTTTGCTGCCCTCTCTCTCCTTTTCTTCTTAACCAAACTGTGTCTCAAAAGAACAGTCTACATTCAGTGTCTTCACTTCCTCTGTCCATATTTACTCCTCAACACACCATAATCTGGTTGTTTCTGGAGTAGGTCCCCTCCTACCCTTGTTTGTACCTCTATCTTAAACTCATCACTTTATTGTAACCACCACTAAACCTAAGCACCTGAAAATGCAAGACCTTGTCTAAGTTATCTGTGTGGTCCCAGAGCCTAGCACAGTGCTTGATTGATAGGAGGTGCTCAATAAACGAATTATGTTACAAACACTTACTGAACACCTACTAGGAACCAAGCACTGTAGCGGTTCTGTCAGAATCCACTACACTTGGACTCTCATAATCCAGCACCAGAATTATATCCAAGCATCCTTATTCTTACAGAAACTTTCTTCCTTTAGTGAATATCAAGTCAGTACATTAAATTAGCCACACAACCCTTGCTGTATGCTGTGCCTTACTCATAGTAATCATTTAACATTTGTTGAAGGAATGCCTGATAGATCTCAGCAGACCCAAGAGCTGCTATTGCAAATGGCTACAGAGGGGCCTGTCTGGGATCTGGTTCCTCACAGAGAGCATTTTGGTGGGTTTTTTTTAAGCACCATTTCTAAACAGTTCCCTAGAAACACATACATTTGCAACTCTATCTCAATATTGGTGATACTTAGTATAAGCTAACAGCCTGTTTACAAACCCTCCTTTTCCTTTATCTTCAACTTCTCTCCAAGATTCTTCCCCTCTACCTATAAACAGGTACAAAAGTCACTCCTAGCCACAAATAAATAACCTAAACTAGAACCCTCTCTTAACCCCAAAGTCCCACTTTACCCAATACCCTTCCTTTTTCCACTAATCTTTACAAAAGTAGTCAATACTTATTAGCTCAAATTTCCTTTTCCCCATCAAGTGGCATCAAGTGGCAAGAAAGGATAGGATATGGGTTTGTCAGAGAAAAGCTTCCTGGACACTAGGACACAGGGGAAATTCTGAGATTAATGTACAAGAGATGTAAATGTATTATGGCTGTAAGACATTTTTTTCCTATTTTGTCTTTAATCTATTTTATAATTTTCCTTTTTTAAGCACATAACATATGTATATGATACACAGTTCAAAGTGTACAAAAAATACAGGGTGAAAAGTGTTTTTACCACTTCCACCCATGTCCCCTCTTTGCAGGCAAAATCACTGTCAAAAGTTTCTTGTGTATCATTCCAGAGATAATCTATGCATTTACAGATATTTAAATAGATGGAGTCTCTATGCACAGTGGTAAAAAAACAATAGGAATTGCCATGAGATGGGTGAACTGACAAGTATAGGAGATGTTGAAGAACTAGGAAATATCATCTTCCCTCCAAAACACTCCTCCTCTTCAGTGCCCACCTCCATTAATAACATTTCCACCCTCCCAAGTTGCCAAAGTTCAAAGCTTCTGAGCATCTCTCATTGGTACAATGGTCTATAGTTTACACAGCATTGTCATAGTCATCTAACTTTATGGCATAACACTGTGAACTGAGCAGTGTTATCTGCACATTACAGTTAAGCTGATTAATAATTTCTCTACCCTTCCTACTGCTACATTCAATTTTATTTCCAAAATGTAAATTGCATATATCCGTTCCTCACCACCTCCACTATTTTACCCTTCTTTAGGCCTTCATTACTTGTCATTTGTAAAATTGGAATAGATGCCTACTTTATGGGGGTGTTAAACGGACTCATTAAAATTAAGTAAGAACTATAACACTACAACAAAGCTTTGTTCTCAACAAATATCTCTTCCTTTCTCCTTTTCACCCCCAAATCTCCCCATCCTTAATCCATTCTCCACACTACATACCTGATTCATCAAAATGATGTAGAATTCTTGATTTTTTTTCTATGTCCATCCTCTATTGATCCCAACATCAGGGCATCAGAATATGACAACTCACCTGGAATCTGAGGGAAAGCACTAGAAAATTCTGGGTGCAGTTATATCAAAGGAAAGTCATTCTCATTGACTCACAAAGGCATTGCTTTTACAATCTATGGTAGCATCATTGGCATTTAGAAGCTAAGAAGGTCAAGGTCTGCCCTGCATTTTCTACCTAGAAAAATCCTGCATATCTTTTATTACTCAGTTCAAATGTCACCTTCTTGAAGCCTTCTAAGATCCTGCTCACATTACCTCTTTACCCAAATCTGAATGAATCTTTCTTTTCTCTGCATTACCAAAAGTGGAGGGAGGGAAAGAGAGAAAGAGGGAGAGAAATAGAAGGAGGGAAAGGAAGTGAAAGAGAGGGAGAGAAAGGAAGAGGGAGAGGGGAAAGGGAAGGAAAAGAGAGGGAGATGGGGAAAATAGATATGTTCGATTGGCTTAGTTCAGGCAGAGTTATGTTCCTGTGAGACACGGTCACAACATTTTTGTCAATAAATCAACACATACATTGTTTATATGGGTTCCTGTTTAGAGACAACATTATTTAACAAGCATTGTTGATTCATTAACATTGGACTCACAGCTGACAGCACTGTAATTCATGCCTGAACTAAGCTAATCTAACATATGTATTTCCTCTGTAAGGCATATCACAGCCTTCTTGTGCTCAAGAACACTACACAGCACTTTAGCATCACACTTGGGGGACATTATAAACAGCAAAATCACCAAGAAAAATGGGGCTTGGGTGGTTCAGTTAGTTAAGCATTTGCCTTTGGCTCAGGTCATGATTCTAGGGTCCTGGGATTAAGCTCTACAAATGGCTCCCTGCTCAGCAAGGAGCCTGCTTCTCCCTTCCCTACCATGCTCTCTCTTGCTATCTCTCTCTCTCTCTCTTAATAAAATAAATAAAGGGAGTTGAGGGAAATTGGAAGGGGAGGTGAACCATGAGAGACTATGGACTCTGAAAAACAACCTGAGGGGTTTTGAAGGGGCGGGGGGTGGGGGGGTGGGAGGTTAGAGGAGCCTGGTGGTGGGTATTAGGGAGGGCACATACTGCATGGAGCACTGGGTGTGGTGCCAAAACAATGAATACTGTTACGCTGAAAAGAAATAAAAAAATCAAAATTAAAATAAATAAATAAAATCTTTGAAAAAAATTGCCAAGAAAAAGCACAAAAATGTGAAAAACATGGCACTAAATAGACTGAAAATACACTTATTTACAGTATGCGAGCTAAAAGAAAAAGACAGAGAATCACCTTGTTGGACCTCAACGAGGAATGTGCACATCAGGTAATTCAAATGTTGCCACTGTGTATATCTACAAATGACCAAAAAAGCACCACAGGTATTGATTTCAGGATTACAAATAAATTTTAGTGACTAGATGAATAGAATCCACAAATGAGTATCAACTGCAATTGTCATATTTGTTGCAGTTTTTCAGTTTATCATCTGTACTTCATGTTTTTCATGTTTTAGATTTACAGAGATTTTCATTTATATATATAAAAATATATAAACCTTTCCTTCATGACACCATATATTACTTTAAGCATATGCAAAGAGGAAATAATTTATTCACCTACATTTCCTTCTATTTTTTAAATCTTTAATATTTTGCATAAAACTGTTTAATATACCTGACATTGGGTTTTTTTGATGGTGTATTAAATTAGGGTGGGGGGAGATAAGAAGTCACTAATCACCAATCAATGAACCTTACCTTTTGAGCCCTCTGTCATTCTGGCTCACAGTGATGTGCCCTTCTAAATACAGGTAAGCCAGTTCTAGAGTACCTAAGAAGCTTTAAAAAAAATGAAAAATCAAGGGAAAAAAGTTTTATCTTTTCCACTAAATCCAACTGTTGGTTATTAGGAAATTAAATGGGGCTGGTAATATCCCACAACAACTTCATGCCTGCATTTAGCAGTGAGGCAAGAGCAGGTAGGTAGCTAGAAGCCACGTCAATGCCAAGGACTAGAGTGGTTCAAATGTAGCTCTCTCTATGCCATAGGACAGTATTTCTCAAGGTAATGCAAGGACAGCCTGCATCAGAGTCACAAAAAATGTATAGTGTATAAAATGAATAAGTTAAGGGTTTTGTTCTTAACTCCACACCATACCGGGAATACTACATTTAGAACACCACACCTCAAGATTGATAAAACCAAAATATAATATGTCCTCAAAAGGACAATTTGGCTGATGTAGAGGCTAGAATTCAAGACATTCAGAAATATCTTTGATCTAGGGATGCCATGCCTAGAGAATTGAATAATTGGGATTACATAACGTCAACTTCAAATAGCTAAAGAGTCATCATGTGGAAGAAATCCCTCTGCTAGGCAATGCCATCCATGCATGTGGCTTTATGTACCTTCCCTTTGGCTGTTGACTCTCAAATCTGTATCTCTAGATCCAGTCATTCCCCTGAGTTTCAGCCCTTCCTTAATCTCTCCACCTGGATTTTTCACAAGAACCTCAAACTCCACATGGTTAAAATAGAACTGATTTTATTTATTTATTTGACAGAGAGAGATCACAAGTAGGCAGAAAAGCAGGCAGAGAGAGAGAAGGAAGCAGGCTCCCTGTTGAGCAGGGAGCCCGATGCGGGACAGGATCCCAGGACTCCAGGATCATGACCTGAGCCGAAGGCAGTTGCTTAACCAACTGAGCCACCCAGGCGTCCCTAAAATAGAACTATTATTATTCCTATTTTCAAAGATAATGAATCTGAGTCTCAAAAAAACTAAAGAATTTCCCATGGGTTCCAGTAAAGGAATTAAATCTAATCTTTCTGATTCTAAACTAATGCTTTTAACTTATATGATGCTGATTTCTATAATATGGTGGGGGGAGGTGTAGAAACCAGAACATTACATATCCATATTGTAGCTCTGAAATAGAATAGCACATTTCACAGGGGAGTTGGTCCTTTCTGAAAAACAAATCAGCTCTAAGAAGCTCTAATCCTAAATTTGCTAAATTACATTTTTAAAAATAATTTCCTTGGCAATATCAGGAGCAAATTCATTAAGTGGAACAAGTTTGAAAAGTCCTTCTTCTCTCTCGAGCACAGTTTTCTGTTCTTCAAAATAGATAGGTTTATCTGGACTTTGAAGATCTTTATATCCTTTGACAACTGTGCCATTCTGTTCCGTATAAGGTACAGACATTATGAAAAAACAGTCATGTCATTTAGCCTGTGTAATAGCTCAGCTGCATTCCAACACCATCCTCCAGGATCTGCTGGACTAGAGGCTGATCATATATCTTTATGATATTCTCATCTACTCCAGGCACCCAGCCCAGCATGACGTGCTTGTCCACACAGTTTTGACTTGCCTCTGGCAATACCAACTCTTCACTCAACTGGAGAAGTGTTCAGGTAACAAGTAGAAATTCTGTCACATCTTTCCCTGCACAGAGTTCTGATATGCTCCCCCAAAGTCACTTACTAGCTGCATGAACCTGGGCAAGTCACTTAAACTTTCTGAGCCTCCTTTTTCTCATTTGTAAAAGAAATGCTAATTATATATAATTCACCTGATTGTTGTGAAAATTAAGAAATAATACAGGTAAAAGCACCAGGCATGTATAGGGTGCTTAGTAAGTGCTTTTATGTCTTTAGTATCATCCTTGGCTGAGCCACACCAGCTAACCCCAGGGTTTTCTTGGATTAAAAGGTTATTATCAGGGTTACCCTATACCTCTCCTTTCTGATCACCACCCCCTCCAACAACCAGACAACATTCAAGAAATGCTCAATGACAATTCTCTCAATCCACTGAACTGTAGCAATAAGACTACGTTTGAGGTTTTGGAACAAAACTCAAATCCCTAACAAGTAGTCAGCTAGTCTCTGCTTAAATATTCCCTATGATAGGGAATTCATTTCCTTCCAACACAACCCATTTTATCTTCATATGGCTCTGCCATAACTTCCACCTAACAATCTTAATTCTGTCCCTTGGGGTCACAGTTTTGCAGATAAAATTCTCTTTCTTATGACAGCCTTGCAGATAATGGAAGATAGCAATCATGTCCCACTTCACCCTTCAAGTTTCTTTTCTTAACCACTACTTTGTTTTTGTCCCCTTTAAGAGATAGCTTCCATTACTAACACAATACTTGAGGTGTAGTTCATACAAACCTAGAGAAGAATGGAATAATTACCTCCTTCGTTGTAGACTCTCTACTACTATTAATGTAGACTGAGTATGCATTAACTTTTTGGGCAGCCATATTAAACGTAACCCATCCTATGGAATTACTATTTTTTTAATTTTATTAAATTTGTGCAAGATGTCATATTTACTCTTATCAAATTAATTTTGCTATTTTTGAACCATCTTTACAGTCTAGTAAATTTTTCTTGAATTCCTGGTTCTGGTATCCAGTATATATACTTCCCCTCCCACTCCAGTTGTCTCTTAAAATTTGATGAACACACTTTCCTACATCTCCATCCAATTGTTAACTAAAGTGCTAAAACCAAGAAAGAACCAGGTACAAAGCCCTACAGCTCACCATCAAGGATCTCTTTTTGCAATATTGAAGCTCAACCTTTTTCCTCCCTTCAACACACCTTAGGGCCCTTCCTTTCACTCTTTCACATTAATCACAGTCACTCACAAAACATCTAAAATACCCAAGGAGGGATAGGCCTTCTATAGTACTTCTAAGGAAAGTACTATAATGGGGGAAATGCCTACATGGTTTTGAAAAACTTTCATTGAGGTGATTCTACTACACCCCTCAGAAAATGTGCCTTCATCCTCCCTTTCACTCCAACACACTTCTCATAAATTTCTGTTCCACATAAGGAATAACATGGAGGACATTAGGAGAAGGAAAGTAAAAGTGAATTGGGGGGGAATCAGAGGGGGAGAGGAACCATGACAGACTGCAGAACTCTGATAAACAAACTGAGGGCTTTGGAAGGGAGGGGGTGGGGGATGGGTGAGCCTGGTGGTGGGTATTAAGGAGGGCATGGATTGCACGGAGCACTGGGTGTGGTGCATAAACAGTGAATCTTGGAATACTGAAAAAATAAATTTTTTTTTTTTTTATACACTTTTAATTTTTTTTTATAAACATATTTTTATCCCCAGGGGTACATGTCTGTGAATCGCCAGGTTTACACACTTCACAGCACTAACCATAGCACATACCCTCCCCAATGTTTTTAACTGTTGCTGCCCGCCAAAGGATTTTTTTTATAAACAAATTTTTATCCCCAGGGGTACATGTCTGTGAATCGCCAGGTTTACACACTTCACAGCACTAACCATAGCACATACCCTCCCCAACCCAAT